>PISW01007703.1:0-85054 GCA_004023785.1 Mungos mungo
GTCGGGGATTGGGGGGGACAGCGACAGTCAGAAACAAAGGACAGTCTGAGAGCTTAAAACCTGCAGTGGGGGTTGGGGGAGATAAGGATGGATTAAAGGAAAACTATCTGGATGGTAAAAGTTGATCTAAGCACAGCAGTGCCTAATTGTTGGTCTTTCCCAGATTCCAGCGGGAAAGGGAGAAAGGAAGGAAGTAGGAGGATAGTAAAGAGAAGACGGGGGACAATTAAAAATTAAAAATATTAAGAAAAAAAAACCACTTAACGGTATTAATCACAAGGGCAGCATCTCTCCAGCCCTGATGGGCGTGGCTTGGTGCAGGTGGGTCAGGTCCCAAGGGCTGCTCTCTGAGGCCCCGCCTTGGTGGATGAGAGGAGAAGAATGGCCACGGGCGCCCCAAGTCCCCCTCAGACCATGCGTTCCAGCCACTCTCTGGAGTCCAATCTTCTTGTGCCTCGGGCGGATCTAATTGTTTCTGTTTTCCAAGTTCCGCCCGGTTCTAAGTCCTCTCCCGCACCCTCAATATTGCCACCACAGTTAAAATCGTCCGCAGGTGGGCAGCTTTCTGGTCGGGGCGGATAGGGAGTTTGTGAAGTTAGAGTTCTCCCGCGGCTCCACCTGAAGTCGGTGAGCTGCCTGGTCCGACTGAACGCCCCCGCTGAAGGGACGGGTCTCTCTCTCAGCGTTCAGCGGCCCTCAGTCCTGGGGGCTAAATCCTCTGCAGGGATTGCGCTGTGAGTGATTCAGTCTCTACTTCTCTTCCCCTGGTCTCTCTCCTGCCTTGCCGGGCGGTACCGCACGTGGCTGTGAAGGTCCCTGCGCCTCTGGATACCCGGCGCCCCTCGTGAGTGACTGTCGGGGAATCTGTGCACCTCCGGGCTCTCTCTCGGCTGCCCCGCACTTTGCCGATCCCCGCTGACCTGTCCGCCTCCAGTCTCCCGCCGCCCTGCCTGGCTAGGAGCGGTGCGCCTGGGGACTTGCGGGTTTCAGCGGGCCCAGGGCCCAGCCTCTGGGCGCTCCGGAGCCGGCGCTCCCTCCCCTAAAGTCTCCGGTTCCCGTTCGCACTCACTCACTCAGGCAACCGTGAGACTGCTGTCGATAAGGGGTCTGTTCGCACACCTCCATTCTTGGAGATCAGAGAGCTGTGGCTTTTTAATTCTTCTCAGTTTGATAATTGTGGGTGGACGGAGGTAATGGGGCTCCTTACTTCTCCGCCATCTTGCCGCTCCCCCAAGTCCTTAGTTTTTTTTTACAAGTCAAAAGCAGAAACCTACATCTAGTAATTAGTGCCTTAGCTTCTTATCTCATTAGATAGCCATGAATTCAATCTCAATTTATCATGTAAGCAAAACTTTAATGTTTTAGGTTACCAAGGACTTTTAAAACTATCTTAACAATTACCCATGAAAACTATCAGACAGACCAAATTAACCATCACTTTAAGTCATTCTTTGTTAACAAATCGGAACAGAGATAACAGGAACTTATTTAACTTATGGCAAATCCAGGTTGAATACAAGTTTCTTTCTGTTTTTATCTCAAACCAACAAACTTAAATTAATTTAAACACTGAATAAGTTTTAGTTGAGTCCATGCAAGACACTTTGTTCCTCATAGTTAATCTTGACCTTGGAAAGTTTGAAAAACCTGTCTTCTGTGGTCTATGCTATAACACCAAGGGCAGGGGGAGGAACTGATGTTGACTGAGGCTGGGAGAGGTAACTTATGCAGATTGGCCTTTCCCCACCCAGGTGGTGCTGAAAAGGAGTGAGGGAAAGGAGGGCAAAAGAGGAGATGCGCTTGAAGGCAGAGAAAGAATTTCTATTTAAAAATTTTTCAGCTCAGAGGAGCAGACTTCAAGTTTCTTTTGTTTTGTTTCAACCAGTAGAATTAGGCAGTCCATGTCAGTCCAGAGAATACAGGGAACCTTCCCTGAAACAAAATCAGTTTCAGTAGCTGCTTGGGAATATTCCCTTAAAGTCTTCGTCCTGAGGTAGACTAACTACAGTTGGCTCCAATTATAGCTGTTAACCTGGGAAATGAATGAGGGAGAAGCCCTCACATCTACTAGGCAGAGGAACAGAGTGTTAGCATCCCCTTCAGTCTGATTTTATCTCAGCCAAACCAATAAGATCTCCTTCTCTGCACAGTCCCAACCCCATAATGTTCCCATGAGACAGTGTCACAAAGACAGACAAAGGGGTAGCGGTGGCCCCTCTAATGAGGAGACCAGTCAGATGCTTATCTGGCCATGTCTCGAAGGAGCTTAGGTGACGCTTAGCCGTAGCAGTCTCAGCTTTGTGACTTAAGATCGGAAGCTATTCTGATGCCGTCATAGACTGTATGCCATTCATCGTGGAATTGCAGATGGGCCCACTCAGACTCTGCAGGCTTTCTGAGACCTTAAGGGTGCCCACCCGTGGAGCCACAGAATCGAACCTGGCAGGCAAGCCAGCCTGAGTCACACATTCACACTGACATACACACCAGAGGTTATTAAATTCCCTCCCATAGAATTTTTAGATAAGACCAAAAAACAATGACTATGACAACAGAACAAAACAGGTACAGAAGTGGCCACAAAAGGGCCTGACGGACGTCTCAGTGTGGTCCTGAGGTGGGAAGTAACATTGTTCAGCTTTCCACTTAATACCCCAGCCAAAAGCACATGTGCATTCAAAATTCAGATGATGAATTAGCTTACCTCTGGAGGTTTAGACAGGTGATTTGCACAGATTATTCATGCCATTTTCAGGGTGGCAGGAAAGACAAGAGTGTCTCTCTGGCTCCCAAGGCCTAGATGTCCATGGAAATACACTTTGCTCTTTGCCCCCGAGGGTGGGAGGAGGCAATGAGGCATATGACACCCAAGTAGGTGCAGAAACAGAGAGTGGGAGGGGAAGCCAGAAGAGGCAAGGTTAAGATTATAGGAACCTTCAGGGGGCTAGTCAATCTCAGAGAATGTCAGCCAGTCCAGCTGGCAGTGTGTCCGCAGTCAGGATGGCTTTAGGTTAAAGCCATAGTTTTTTCCTCTTTTCTTGAAACTGGAGAAGTTATTTAACATGCATTCAAGGGAGGACCAAGACTCAGACAAAGACTGACCCATGATGAAGGTTAAACAGTGGGTCACACCAAAAATGACAACAAACAGGACACGAAACAGAACAAATGACCAGGGTAATCAAGCCCAAACCAGGCGGCCCAAAAGTCCAGGTGGTCTGAAGACCCAGGTGACTTAAGGACCCAGTGGTGATTGGGGACATCTCTTCCAACACACCAGCGCCTGGGGGAAGTAAGCCGTGTATGGGCTTCCCACCTAGCTACAGATCTGGCCAGCAGGACAGAGAACAGAAATTGGTGCCATTTTGCATACCTTATTTAAGCCAAATCTGAGAACAGAAAGCTGGGGCCAAGGAACGTCTCGGGAGCTCTCCCCTAGGTGTTCTACTTCAGGCTCTGAATTTTGGGTGGTCTAGGAAATCTCGGTGGGACCTCCAAATGTTGTGGGGTGATTATGAAAAGACCACCAATGCCGAATAGAAGTGAGGCATAATTTTATTCATGGCCGCATGCATTTATTACGGCCGGGTCAAACCTGATCTCTCTGGCATTAAGGAGCAGAGAATGGTCCCAAACAAAGGGGGCAGTGAGATTATATGGACAAAACACATCATCATTTAGTTAACCAATTACAATTCACAGCATTCCTTGGTAGCCAATTACATTGTAATGCACAGATGTTTAGTTTTGGCAAGAACCTATCATTTTAAGGTTCTTTGTCCCTTTAGAATGACCAGTCATAGTTAGACACCTAAGATACCGCGAGAGAACATTACCAGGTGACTTTCACTTGTGGAGTTTGCTTCAGTCAGGTCTTAGTAGAAGGGTGGGGTTACTTAACAGAATCTTGAAAAACAAGTTAAATTTCAGGTTACAATGTTCCTTATTGAGTTACATTCTTAGGGTCTTTCCAGATTGCCCAATCTTTAATTATTCACAAGAATGGGAGTTTAAACTGAACTTATATACAGTAAGCTCTCTGATATCTTATAAGTTGACCTAGTACATTTCATAAGTTGACCTATAAATCTATCAGCCAAGTGTTAAGTATTAAGTAGTTCCTATGTGCTTTAGCTCTAAATCAACTTGGCTAAAAAGATTATCCAGATTTAAAAAAATTTTTTAAAATGTTTTTTTATTTATTTTTTTGAGAGACAGAGAGAGACAACACAAGCAGGGGAGGGTCAAAGAGAGAGGGAGACACAGAATCCGAAGCAGGCTCCAGGCTCTGGGCTAGCTGTCAGCACAGAGCCTGATGCGGGGCTCAAACCCATGAACTGTGAGATGATGACCTGAGCCGAAGTCAGACGCTGAACCAACTGAGTCACCCAGGTGCCCCCATGGATTATGCAGATGTTAAACATTAAAATAAAGCAAAAGGATTTAACTTTTAGACTCCTTTATAAAGAAAAAAAAATGGATTCCAACAAATTAACTTTAAAACACAATAGGAATTGGTTTGTGCTCAGTTAGTGGTCTACTGATGGGGTTAAGTTATGAAAGACTTTAAGACAGAAAGAGAGAATTGAACCCCTTCCCGAAGAAATGAAAATAGGGTCTTCAAATTTGACGTTAATTAGCTTTGGGAACTTCTAATTTGCTGCATCTCTGACCCAACTGCAGTATTGAAACTTGGTTAGTTTTCATGGATTCTTAAAGTTTTAGTCTTTATGGTCATAAAATGTATCGGAGAAAGAATTTATTACTATCTCAATGTATTCAATTAAACACATCTTATAGATAATGTTAATCTTGTTAACTTAATGAAATTGTTAATTTTGTTAGGACTTTTGTCAATCTGACACTTTGAGATGCACAGTTTTATGGTTTTGTTAAGTATGTAAATTTATGATTATAATAGGCAGAAATCTACAAATAATTGAGAAAGAGACCAAATAAACTTTCTTTCTAGTTCCAAAGGTATAACATCTTATGCAAAGCTAGCCTGATGAACAGGATACAAATGTGTACATAGGCTCCAAGCATATTTACTAATTGAACATTGACAACATTCTCTACCTTAATCATGCCAAATAATAAACATATTTTTCTTTTTTTTTTTTCCAATTGGTGTATAGTATCTTTGTTCCAGGGACCTTATTTCTCTTTGAAATATTGGGAATTGTTTTAGAGTTTAATTGAGTTTCTGGAAAAAAAATATGTATCTGAGTGAATTGTTCTGATGAAATGCATTTCTGGGAAGAGTATACTTTTTTTCAATAAAACTGAGAGTTTTGTCACTTGTGCTACCCACCCTGCAAGCTTCAAAATGCCTTTCCTTTTGTGCCCTTTACAAATTATTATTTTAATTAACAATACTGGTTAAAAAATAAAAGTTGGGATTGACATTGGGTTGTTTAGTTTTAAAACTTTTAGAAAAGTTTAAGATTATAGTAATTTAGGACAAACTATGTAGGGAAAAAGATATAAATCTTGGTGTCACAAAGGGCAGCATACACCCATTCAGGGAAGGCCAGCTACCACTCTCTACATTCCTAAGGGTGAGGCCTGCAGATGGAAACTTTAGATAGGACCCTGTTACCTAATGTTAAAGTTAACTGATCTTCGCTGAACAAGACCCTAGGCTCGCCCTGTAATTGGTTGATTTTAAAGGTACCCTAAATGTTGTAATTGGGTTCCGCCGAAAGTAACGAACACGCTGGACAATGTGTATGGTTAGAGTTACTGCCAATGCTGTTATACAATAATGATTGGATGTCACAATTTCTTGTAACTCCCCCTTCCTAAATCCCATAAAAACCCTACTCAGCCCTTGTTCGAGGCTCTCAGCACTGATCTACTGCGTTGGTGAAGTCTGTGAGCCCGAGCTTATAAGCCCGTAATATTAATAAAGCCCTTTGCCTTTGCATGCGTGCGTCGGTTTCCCTGGTGGTCTCTGGTCATTGAGAATATTGCGACTTGGGCATTACATTAGTAGTGTAAGAGTTGCCAATCGGAGGGTGACCGAGAGGCTGACCGAGCGGCCACCTTGCTGTGGAGAGCTGCATGCACTGACAACCCCCACCTGCAAACCTGGAATGACTCGTGCCTTTTGAAAAGCACCAGCAGCCATTTTATTGCAGGTCAGATAATAGTTCCAGGCACTGCCAGGGACCTACGACTGCCACTCTCCAATCTGGAATGTCTCAAACAGGAAAGTCTCACCACTGGAATTCCAGCATCCGTCACCGAAGCAAACAGCCAATCCTATCCTGCCACAGTCCAAAGATGCCCTTACTTGGCTATCTGTCCACCTGAGGTCAAACCCGGAACTCTTGCACCCATAAAACACCTTGCTCTCCCATACCAGACGCGACTTTCGTGACTCCCCACTCCGGAGTCACGGAACCTCGCCCGGGAATTGCAGACTCCAATAAAGGCTCTCTTGGCTCCGTAACTTAGTCTCTCTCTTTCCTCTCACCTCTGCCTCCATTTATTAAACCTTACAGGTAGATTCCGCAATGCAACCACCACTATCATATAGTTCCAGAACATTTTTGTCACCCCAAAAGGAAACTTTGTATCCATTAAGTTGTTGGTTCCCAACAGTGTAGGCAGCTTTCTGAGTTTAATCTGAAAGTGGCCCCTATACTCAGAGGCCAGGGAGAGACCAAAGAAAGGGATGCCACTCCAGGTTGATAGGTGGCAGTTTTCATAGGCAAAGGGGACTTATAGGAGAAGCTTGTCTTGGGCAGCAACAAGACAAATGATCCCCTTCATGGGGTTCTGGAGTGGTGGGAGTCTGGAGCCGAAGGCCAAGAAAGAATTCTTGAGATGTCTTTGATACAAAAAAGGTTATTTTATTAAAGCAAGGGGACAGGGCCCCTGGACAGGTAGAGCTGCAAAAGTGACTAATTATATACTATTGACTCAGGGAATGTAAGGGCAAAAGGGAGGCCTCCAGAAGGACTTTCATTTGCAAAAGAGGACTCTTAAGATACTGGAGGCCTTGCTATTATCAAGCTAATTTTCCTCCAGTAAGGCATTGACATTAAGATAGTAGGGAGTCCCTGGAGAAATGTTCTATGCATTTGCCTCAAATATTTGTCAATGGGCTGCAGGTTATAAGGAAATGTAATAATATTTACATTTTTTCTGTAACATGTATATTTAATACTATATACAATATATATATTTTCATAAGAATCTCTTTAGTTTAGACCATTTTGTCTGAGAACTTAAACAGTAACTGATGAATTGGGAGAGGCTCAGTGTGGACAACATCACGAGTTAAAAACTCCAGGGAGGCCCAGGCTTAGAGGAACTCCCTACACTCATGTGGATTTTACCTCCAGAAACCAACTTGCCAGGTTTTCACAGTGAACATTGGAGAAAAATCGCCCGTGCTTCTAGCAGACTGGGGTAAAAGCATTTTTGAAATGTGCCCCAAACTCTCTATTCTCCTTTGCAAAGAACTGCCCTCAAAGAAAAATAATTTTCCAGAGACTACTCAAGATGGACAATTGAAAATACCCAGGCCAGACCCTCTAGCCATTCACAAGGGGCAGGGAAATCTTTAGCTCCAGCCTTTCTAGCTTTCCTGTCTGACCTAAAGGAGGAAGGGATATACTCCTAAATATTAGCAAATACTTAAAAAATTAGCAACTGGATACTGATGAAAATGCAGTTAAATTGTCACAACTCAAACAGTGCTGATGGAAGAGAAAATTGGTGTCATATTTTTGAGAACAATTGAGCAGTTTGAGACTTAATGAGTTTATGCTCATTGAACCAGTAGTTACACATCTGGAAACACACCTCGATTCACTTAGAGACAAAGGTTTATGTACACAGGTATTTACTACACTGTTAAAATGACAAAGATGCAAAATTACCTCATTATTAGGAATGGTTAAGTGAATAGTAGTACCTCTTGCAACTAACAAGAGGTCGGGTTGGATTTAAATCCAGATATTGAAGTGTTGGATTCAACCTCTGCACTTTTTTTTTTTTCTTTTCTAAGTCAGGGAGCTCAAGGGTCTTGTCCAAAGCAACAAGGCCAATAATTAGTAAAAGCTGGCACTACATCTGAACAACAGCAAATTCAGAGATCAGACTTGTAACTGCTTTGCTAATGGTGTCTCAAAATGAAGGGGGTCAGGTGGGGGAACATAATATCTTCAAATATTTGGAGAACTGAAACATGGAGGATGATGTAGTGGATAGGTTTGAATATCTCCAAAGAGCAGAATTATCACATGCAGATTGAAATTTCAACAACCTGCATGTAACTCAGATATTTAAATAATTAGAGCCATCTGGCTATTAGGCAGGAAGTCTTAAAAGAACATAACATTTTGACCAGCAGCTAACAGACCCTCTTTTAGGGGAAGTGTACTAAGAATTTCTGCACTGAGAGACAGGCTCTTCTAAATTTTAGAAACCTACCAAAATGCCATGATTATTCAGAATACTAACCTAAGCATAATCATTATAAACTAATATTTGTAAACCACTTGATGTTATAAGTATTTACCTTTAAAGACAAACTTTGTCAATGTTATAGGTGTATGTACTAGCATATGGGTATGTGTGTGTGTATGTATCTGTGTGTGTGTGTGTGTGTGTATAAGGAATAAGTTAAATAATATTAATTATAAATATAGAAATAAAAATAAAATATGAATCTTAATTTTTTCATGTTTATTTGTTTATTTTGAGAGAGAGAAAGAGAAAGCATGTACGCCCATGCACACATGCAAGCAAGTGGGAAAGGGGCAGAGAGCTAGGGAGAGAGAATCCCAAGCAAGCTCTGTGCTGGCAGCAACAGAGTCCAGATGCGGAGCTCAGTCTCATGAACCATGAGATCATGATCTGAGCAAAAATAGAGTCAGACATTTAACCGACTGAGCCACTCACGACCTTGAATCTTTTAATAATAGGTGGTATTCTTCCTGGGACCAACAAGCTATAACCTGAGTCTGGTCCATTTCTGTGTGTGTGTGTGTGTGTGTGTGTGTGTGTGTGTGTGTGTGTGTGCTGTTAAAGAGAGAGAGAGACGGAGAGAGAGAGTGCAAAAGTGCATGAGCATGTGAGCAGGGGTGAGGGGCAGAGAGAGAGAGAGAGAGAGAGAGAGAGAGAGAGAGAGAGAGAGAGAATCTTGAGCAGACTCCATGCTCAGCACAGAGCCTGATGCAGGGCTCAATCCTATGACCCTGGGATGATGACTTAAGCTGAAACCAAGAGTCGGTCGCTTAACCAACTGAGCCACCCAGGCAACCCAGGGGTTTTATATTTTTAAATGGTTGTTAAAAAAAGCAAAAACAATATCAAAAAATCACAAAGGAACTGTGTTTTTGTTACTCTGTGTAACAGAAGCTGCATGTTCTCTGTAATACCCGGAATATTTACTGAAAATGTTTGCTGATTCCTGTCTTCCATTAAACAATGCATTATCACATAACAACTTAAATTATGTTTCTCTAGAAGATTAAGCAGTATTTTGCCATCTGAATTTAATTTTTTATTTAATTTCCAGCAGAATTGTAAAATAACAATTTGAACACTAGAGGGAGACTTGAAATTTTTTTTAAATTAAAAAAATGTTCATACACTGACAAAGAATGCTCAACTAAGGACCTGTTCAGAACTTGAGATAAATGCAGATTGGTGTGGTATTACATTTCCTAGGACAAGATTTTACCTCTAATAAAATAACAGTTTATAAACTATCTACTTTAGGCTCAGCTTTTTGAGAAACCTGGCTAAGAAAGGAAATTTAAAAATCAGCCTTATTGCTCTGGAATCATTCTGGTTGCTTGGATTTTGGTGTTAGAACACTTAAAACCTATATTAATTTTCCATATACCTGGGAAGAGTGCAATGTGCTTCAAAATATTGGATAGTTTTATCATAATCACTCAGGTCAATTAATAAAGAAATCAAGTTAACATCAGTTAAGTGGTGTTGACTACACAGACACTAATTCCTCATTTCTTCGGGGAGTTGTTTTGCTTGTGTTACTCACACATTTCCAGAAGAAGCAGCAGTAAATATAAAACATGATCCTGCTCCCTGGCCGAAGGCACCTTATGAAAGGTGAACCAATCAGCTAAATGAGGAATGTGGATGTGGTTAGAAATTAGGGCTCAGCTGGCACCTAGCCTGTTGACTCAGATGTAAACCCACTCTGTCTGTCTTCAAAGTGAGAGTTTTTATAAACAATTGAACAGATGATGTTATATTTTGTTTCTAGGATGGAAATCATACATTTTTCATTTAGAAATATTTCCTGGAGGGGTGCATAGGCTCAGTAAGTTAAGTGTCTGACTCTTGACTTTGGTGTAGGTCATGATCTCATGACTCCTGGAATCAAGCCCCACATCTGACTCTGCACTGACTGTGTGGAGCCTGCCTGGGATTCTCTCTCTCCTCTCTCTCTGCTGCTGCTCTGTTCACATGCATGTGCTCTCTCTCAAAATAAACTTACAAAAATAAACCCTTAAAAAAACAAAAATATTTCCTTGAAAATTGTTTACATTTTTTTTTACTAATTTTTAAGATTTTAATAGAAATCTTCAATAAAGACTTCTGTATATAGATATCCTTCTATATCCTTTATAGAAGGATAGCATACAAACAGAAAAGTATCCTGGTTATGAGTACTCAGCTTGATTAAATTTTACAAAGTAAGCACACAACTGTAACCATTACTCTGATTAAGAAAATGAACAGTACTCTCTTGTAGGAGAACTCTCCTTCTTATTATGTCACCTTCCTGACATGGCTCTCTTCTGTTGACCCCAACATTAAGGAGGGCTACTAGTATAATTTCCAATTTTAGATATCAATGTTGTTTTTTTAAAAAACAGTTTTTTTGAGATATAATTGCCAGTCATTACAATTATACAATTATACAGTACTGTATAGGTTTAAGGTATTCAGCATAAGGATTTCACTTAAATAAATTATGAAATGATTACAAATTAAGTTAACATCTATCATTTTATATAGATACAAAAAATGTATTCTTCTTTGTGATGAGAACTCTTTGGCTTTATTGTCTTAACAATTTTTTTCTTAATGTTTTAAAATTTATTTTTTTTATTTATTTTGAGGGGAAGGAAGGGGTAGAGAGAGAGAGAGAGGGAGAAAGAATCCCAATAGGCTCCACTCTCAGCATGGAGCCTGATGGGGCTTGATTGTGAGATCATGACCTGAGCCAAAATCGAGAGTCAGAGGCTCAACAGACTGAACCACCCAGGTGCCCCTCTCTTAACAGTTTTCATATGTACTTTCATATATAGTTAGCAGTGCTAGCTGTAGTCATCATGTTGTACATTACATCTCCAGGACTTCTTTATAACAGGAAGTTTGTACCTTTTGACAACTTCATCTAATTCTCCTCCTTTCTCCTGGTAACCACAAATCTGATCTCTGAGTGTGTTTAGATTCCAGATATAAGTGAGATCATACAGTATTTGTCTTTGTCTGATTTACTTCACATAACATAATGCCTTCAAAGTCCACCATGATGTAAAAAATGGCAGGATTTTTTTTTTATTCCTGAGTAGTATTCCATGAATATATACATCACATCTTCTTTATTCATTCATCTGTTTATGGATACTTAGGTTGTTTCCATGTCTTGGTTGTTGTCAATAATGCTGCTAAGAATGTGGGGGTGCAGATAACTTTTAAACGTAATGTTTTTACTTCCTTTGGGTATATTCCTAGAAGTGGAATTGCTGGATCATATGATAGTTCTATTTTTAATATTTTGAGAAGTCTCCACATTGTTTTCCACAGTAACTGCATCAGTTAACACCCCCACCAACAAAGGTTCCTTTTTTTCCACAGCCTCACCAACATTTGTTCTCTTATCTTTTTGATAATAGCCATCTCATTGTGGTATTCACTTGCATTCCCCTGAGGATTAATGATATTGAGCATCATCATTTCATGTATGTGTTGGTCATGTGTATCTCTTCTTTGGAAAAATGTCTGTTGAGGTTCTTTGCCCATTTTAATTGGATTATTATTATTTTTTCCCATTGAATTGTAGACGTTCTTTCCATATTTTGGATATTAAACCCTTATTAGATATATGGTTTGCCTAATGTTTTTTTCTATCCTGTAGGGTTTTTTTTTTTCATTTTGTACATTGTTTCTTTTTGCTGTGTAGAAGATTTTAGTTTCATGTGGTCCCACTTATTTATTTTTGATTTTGTTTGTGCTTTAGGTGTCATATCTCAAAAATCATTGCCAAAACTCATGTCAAGAAACTTTTTTCCTTTGTTTTCTTCTGGGAGTTTTATATCTCTGGTCTTACAGTTAGGTCTTACATTTAAGTCTTTAACTCATTTGAAGTTAATTTTCATGAATGGTGAAAGATAAGGGTCTAATTTCATTCCTTTACAAGTAAATATCCAATTATCTTGGCACCATTTACTGAAGAGACTGTCTTTTCTTTATTGAGCATTCTGGGCTCCCTTGCCAAATATTAGTAGACTGTATATGCATGGCTTTATTTCTGGGTTCTCCTTTCTATTCCATTGATCTATGTGTCTGTTTTTATGGCAGTACATACCATTTTGCTTACTATAGTTTTGTAACATAGCTTGAAATCAGGGAGTGTGGTGCTTCCCACTTTGTTCTTCTTTCTTAGGATTGCTTTGACTATTCAGAATCATTTGCAGTTCCACATAAATTTTAAGATTGTTTATTCTATTTCTATAAAAATGCCATTGGACTATAGATGGTGTTGAATAGTATGGGTATTTTAAGAATATTAATTCTTTCAGTCCATGAATATGAGTTTTCCATTTATTTATGTTTTCTTTGATTTCCTTCATCAATGTCTTGTAGTTGTCAGTATAGAGATCTTTTACCTCCCTTAGTTAAGTTTATTCCTAAGACTATTGTTCTTGATGGCATTTTAAATGGGATCATTTCACTCTTTTTTTTAGCTAATTGTTAGTATATAGTGTACACTATAGTGTATAGTAGTACACTAATAGTAGTACATTAATAGTGTACTACTGATTTTTAGGTTAGTTTTGTATCTTGCAACTTTACTGAATTTACTGAATCAATTAATTCAGTAAAGTTCTAACCATTTTATAGTGGAATTTTTAGGATTTTCTATATATAAAATCATGTAATCTGCAAATAGAGACTACTTCTTCCTTTCTAATTTTAATGCCTTTTATTTCTTTCCATTAGCTGATTGTTTAGTTGAGGACTTTCAGTCTTATGTTGAATAGCAGTGGTGAGAGTGGGCACCCTTGTCTTGTTCCTAATCTTAGATGAAGAGTTTTCAGTCTCTCACCATTGATTATGATGTTAGCTGTGGGCTCACTATATATGACCTTTATTATGTTGAGGGGCATTTCTTCTATACCTCATTTGTTAAGAATTTTTGTCATGAATCGATGTTAAATTTTGTCAAAAGCTTTTTCTGCACCTACTTTCATGTTATTAAGAGGGTGTATCACATTTGCTGGGAGCCATTTCTAAAGTAAGGCGGGTTTGCAAGGCCTCCCACTGTCACATGGCTACCCGTCCTCTACCATTCTGCCATTTGTTTGTCTATCACTCCATCATTTCTGCTTGAGCACCAACTCCCACTACACGTTGCCAACTGGCATCAAGTGACTCTCCTTCTTATGCTAAAAATATGCTAAATTGTACCTTGTGAAGGAGATTATAGAAATTTCCTCTTTTGTGTTTATGGGAGCAAATATTACATTTCTTGAGAAACCTGTTTTTCTTCCTCCTCAAGAAAATAGGCCTACTCACAAAGGACTAAACTTTGCTTTTACTATGCTAAAAATATTGCCTTGTATTTGAATACTGAGGGCACCTTCCTTTCCCCATATGATAAGCATCTAAATCACCTACAATTAATCACTTGATAAAGATTATACATGAGTCTTCTACCAATCTATGTTCTGGGAAATTTTTACATACCAATGAATTTGTCAATCAGGAATCATTGTCTAAGAAATTGCCACTCCTGTTTTGTATCCCATACACCTTTTTAATAAAAAAGGCTGACTCTCCAGTCAGTGCAGAGCTGCTGGCCAGCAGTGCAGAGATGTCTGACTGGAGGGCAGAGATGCATGCCTGCTGATCAGAAAGAACCTCGTGGCTCTCTATTCCCTTCCCGTCTCGCCTATTCCCATCTCTTTCATGCAGACATCATCCATCCTTCAGGGGAACCCTGCACCTGCTGGAGCTGGACTCCAGCCCACATTCATTGATTTGCATGTACTAAACCATCTTTGCATCCCAGGAATAAATCCCATTTGATCATAGTGAACAATCTTCTAACTGTGCGGTTGAATTTGGTTTGCTAGTATTTTATTGATAATTTTTGATCTATTTTTATTAGGGATTTGGTGTATTGTTTTCTTTTCTGGTAGTGTCCTTTTCTGGCTTCTGTATTAGGGTAGTGCTGGCCTTGTAAAATGTGTTTGGAAGGGATCCTTCCCCTTCTATTTTTTTTTTTTTAATGTGGAAAAATGTGAGAAAGGTTGGAATTACTCCTTTTAATATTTGGTAGAATTCACCAGTGAATCCTAGACCTTTCTTTGCTGGGAAGTTTCTGATTATTAATTAAAAAAATTTTTAATGTTTATTTTTGAGAGAGAGAGTGTATGTGTGTGAAGAGAGGAGGGAAGAGAGAGATGGAGACGGAATCCGAAGCAGGCTCCAGGCTCTGAGCTGTCAGCATAGAGCCTGATGGGAGGCTCAAACTCAGGAGCTGTGAGATCATGATCTGAGCTGAAGTCAGATGCTTAACTTACTGAGCCCCCAAGGTACCCTTGATTACCGATTTTTAAATGCAAGATTTTTCTTTTATGAATGCTGCATGCCACTGAGTTTTGGTAGTTATCCTTTACAAAGTTACCAATCTCCCTTTTATTCCTAAGAAATATTTATATTTTGAATTGTAAATTGGTTTTGAATTTCATCACATTATTTTTATGCAGCTATGGGGATGATCATAATTTCCTTCTTTATTCTGTTAATGGGATTAAATTATTGGTGTGGCATGCTGGTGGTATGAGGGGTAGGGTGGTATGGCCACTGAAGTGGCACAGAGCAGGGTTTTCAGTAGGTGGTCCTTAAGAATAATTTTTGCTCTGTGCTTGGTTCTTGGTCCTTCCCATCATTTCTGAGAACCACCAGACAGCACCTCAGCAAATTCCTCTTATACTTAGACGTATTTTTTTCTGTATTTCATTTTAATACAATTGAAAGCCAGATAGCTGATTAAAATTATCCCTCCAGACTGAGGATACAGATCTAATGTTCCTGAGTGATTCCCATGGAAGGGGGAAACTGCAGCCTTCTTTCTTTGGAAATCAAAGGAAGAGTTGCAAGGTTTTTGAAACTTGGCTGTCCCAGGCCCCACTAAATGGAAGGTGATGCAGTCATGACAAAGGTGTCATACTGGCTATGGTCAGGGCTATTGAGGGAGGCAGGAATGGAGAGACGTTTAAGCATTTAGGGGCAGGGAGTCCCAGGAAAGTTGGGCTGCAGGTGCACTTGACAGAACATGCTTCCTCATGAATAGTATGTCATATTTGCATATTAAGTTTCCACCTCTGGGCATGCATTTTAGCATTAAAATGAGGAGAGAAGTCTGTGAAAGGTCAAATTCAGTGGCAGCCATTCTGTCTCCATAAGTTTGAGCCAGTCTGGAATTGTTCCTAGGTCAGTGCTCTGCTCTGCAAGATTGGCTTTAACAGCCAGTAGGGTGGGCTTGTTTCCCAAATCCCTGACTGTCTTGGTAGGCTACTTTTTTTTTTTTTAAATCCCAAACAAGCCCTTGCTAACACATTGATGGGATTTCCTAGCTGGATGATTCCAGGGAGACTGTTGGGAGATGCTATATGATAAATTCTTATCTAAAAGTGTGCTATCAGAACTACTTGATTTGATTAGATTGCTTAAACTTGTAATTTATGGCTGCATAGGCCATAGCTGTGCTGGGCAATGAATCATAGTCACGAGTGCCCTCTGAATGTGCAATCAATGAGGTATAAGAACCTGGAGACCCCAAGACTGAACACTTTCCCTGAGCTGGTTTGTGCTGCACAGAAAGTGCTTGTCTTTTGCTCCCAAAGCAAACATCTCCTAGCACAGAGAAGGGGACCTTTAGGATATTGCTTCTGATTGTTAAAAGAAGGGCTGGCCATTTGAAATCAAAGCCTACAGCATATTTTCTTTCTGCTAAGCACACAAAGAATAGTTAGAAGAGTTGCAAAACATTTTGCATTTTAGAAATAAGAAATAGAAATAGGAATATTTAGTCGCTCTTGTTCCTTCTGACAACCTTTGCAAACCACTGCTGGAGACTGATCTAAAGAAAGAATTCCTGAATGCCGTGCAGGAGCAGCTCCCCAGTAGGGTGTGGAAACTACCTTGGGGGAGAAGTCATATTGAAAGCATAACATTCATGGATCACTGATGTTGGACGAGATCTTAAGGTTCATATATGCAAACCCATAATTTCACTATTGAGAAAGTGTGGTCCAGAGATACTAAATACTGTGCCTTGGGTCACGCATGAAAGCTGAGACCAGGACCCTGGATCCATGACTCCAAGTGAGATTGGTGATCACTCTTCTACATCACTGGTTCTCAGATTGTGACGCCTTAACCATCAGCATCAGCATTATTTGGAAACTGGTTAGAGGTGCAAATTCTCAGGTTTTAATGCAGACCTGCTAATCAGAAACTTTTGGAGTCAGGTGCAGAATCTGTGCTAAAGCAACTTTCTTCCCCAGGACATTCTAATGCATGATTAAATTTGAGAACCACTGCTATTATGTTGGCTCATCATGTTTCTAACATGATTATGTACTTTTCTGCACAGCAAAGAGGGGATGTAATAAAAACGTGACTATAAGGAAGCATAAAGAAAGAAGAGAAAAACAGGGATCTTTTGATAATAACCAAGACAGACAGACAGACAGACAGACACACACACACACACACATGTTTTTCCTTAGAAAACAAATATATATTTTTTCATTTTGAGGTGCCATTACTAAAAAAGCTTCTCTTATTTTGTGATTTATTAAAAGGTACAAGTATTTTCCTGGTTTCAGCATTATTGGCTGGGTGCTATATTGGACTATGAGCTTTTTCAAGTATGTCATGTAAATATAAATACAGTATAGAAGGCAAGAAGATGTGTGTGTGTGTGTGAAATATTATTGTCTAGTCTAATTGTTTTTTAATTTTTCTCTGTAAATGTTACATGAAAAACTAATACAAAAGTGCCAAGAAATTTATGTTTCATGGCAAAGCCAACAGTCTCTAGAATGCTTAAATCATGTTACACTGAGTTGTGAATTCCTTCCCCCAATGGAGTTGGAGGGTGAAGTAGGAAAGATATTGAGTTTAGAATAATAATTATTTTTCATAGATCTGTCTGGGCAGATCTTTCTATCTTGTCATCAAACCACATAGAAGTGCCTGGTAAGGTTTTAGCTGAGCTAATGTTTCACTCGCTCACTCCCATTTTGGTAAATAATTAAAGGTTGAGCAACGGGGCTCTGGAAAGACCCTAAGAATGTAACTGGATAAGGAACATTGTGACCTAAAGATTAATCTGTTTTTCAAGATTCTGTTAAGAAGCTCCACCCCTTTACTAAGACCTGGCTGAGGCGAAGTCCACAGTGAAAGTCACCTAGTCACTCCCTCACGGTATCTGAGGTGTCTAACTATGATTGGTCATTTTAAAAGACTAAGATCTTTAAATTGATAGGTTTCCGCCAAAACTAACGTCTGTGTATTACAATGTAATTGGCTATAATGAAGTGCTGTAGATGTCATTGGTTAACTAAATGATGACTTATTTTGCCTCACCAAAACCCTTAAAAACCCTGAGCTCTTGCTCAGCGGGGCTCTCTTCCTAGAACTTATATGTGCTCGGGAGGGGCCGTTCAGCCGAACTAAAATAAAACCTTATTGATCAACTCCAGTTTCTTATGGATTCTATTCTCGGTGACTCGCATTGGGAAGAAAGATCTAACATAACAATCTCAAAACAAGAGAACCAAATAGTTGGATTTTTTGGAAAAATTTTAGATGAACTAGTTCAAGGCATTGATGAACCCTGAGAAAAATGTAAATTAGTCAGATTATTTTAGATTCTGACTAGACTTGAAGGGGCTATAGTTTCTATGTGAATGTGTTTACAATTTTGTTGATATGGGCTGCTATTTTAGTTTAAATTGGAGTCTTAATCTTAAAGAGGGGTTGAGGATGTGGATCATTATGGGAAGGGTTGTGCATGTAGGGGTCCTCTATTATGTTCTGAACAATTAGATAGTCCTTACTTTTGTTTCATTATCATGATTTTTGATATCATATCTGACATTTATTGAATATTGGTGATATTGTAGGCAATGTAATCAGATTTCTCATGGGCCAACTCATGTAATCCTCACTAGAACTTTGAAGGTAGATATTACCATTGCCTGTTTTTACAGATGAAGGAATTTAAGCGAGCGTTTAAGTAATCTGTCCAGGATTACACAGCTAGTAAGAGATAGAATCAGGTATCCAGGTATGTTGTTCCCAGAGGCCACCCTCTTACCCTCTATATGATGCTGCTATTTCATTCCATTGAATGCTGACATATTGTTAAATTATATGGGTCTTTTATTCTCTCCAGATAGAAGAGGATAACTTGGCTCAGAGAAAGGAGAAAACTTGCTAAGGTCACAGGGCCAACCAGTGGCCAGACAGGTCTGTGTGTGTCATTTGCACTACCCACATTGCCTTCCACAACACCTCACACACATTTTTGGGTGTCTCATGTTTTTTGCATTTTGCATTTGGTGCCAGTGTGTGATGCTTTTTCATATATGTCTAAGAACCAGACAGGCTTCTGATATTCTTTTTTTCAAGTGCAGAAATATAGACTGTGTCCATGGGTTTCCTCATTCTCATTCTTACTCCATGGTAAGTAGGTAACTAGGCTACTGACACTGTTTCCTGTTGTCATTCACATGATTTCATCAACATGCTAGATCAGGTGATCAGGGTCTCTGTCAACTATATAATGGAAGAGTAGGAGAGTTGCTTTAATCAATGGGTCCAGTTAATCAAGGGTGTGCTTTTCTTTCTACTGGGTGAAGGAAAACTGTTTCTAATTTATTCTGACTAACTGGGGCTGCAAGTGTATGCCAAGTCAACATATCTGCACAACATGAGCAGAGTTTTCTTGGTTTCCTTAATAAACAGATAACATTTGTAACCACAGTGACTACATTTATAATAACTCATAACTATTCTGGAAGTGCCTTTAGGCTTCACCATTTTTGCATCTTAAATTCCTTTTATAATAACACTAAACTCTGCTATTTCTTCAGAAATGAAGCATAACTCTTGGTTTACCATTTTGTCCAGACGTGGAGCAGATGATTTCAGTGGCTTTACACATGGTCCTTCTTACCATACTATCACTTACTCCATAGATCAGGGTATCAGTGTGGATGCTATGCCAGTTCTAAGTATGCTTATTCCAATTACACATTCAGAAACAAGGGATATGAACACAGGGTAGGTCTGTGAGATCACAGAGCATTCTGAGATAAATTGAGGTCGAGACTCTATTTCCATAAGCCCTAGTCTAATCATCTGATCTCTGTGGCATTTGTATCCCCTGAGACTGGTGTCCCTTCAGAGCTAACACTTAATACTTAACACACTGAAAATTTCAGCACTTTTCTTCCCACAGTCTCCTTTTTAAATAGCTGCAGGTTTCTCTGGGAAAGAACTGGGGAAGATTTACAGTATGTTTTGGGTCCATCTCTAATGACTCCCTGACTTTCTGTTCATTCAAATGGCTGAAGATATGTGAACTTGCACAGGTCTAGAACCTGGGTGTGGATTCATACTAGTCCCTCAGTTTTCTGTTTTGTTTTGTCTTGGTCATCAGACAGAATGTTTCTGGATTATATTAATAAAGGAAAACATTAAGAGGTCACCCATTTATTTCATTAATAAAGAACCAGTAATAAATCTGTACACATTTCCAAGGGTCAGTGTACCCTGATTACTACTGCATTTGTTAATTGGGTTAACTTTATCTCTGATAGTTTAGGCATACAACTGAGTCTTTGCTACCCTGAGCTGACATTCTCATTGAAATTAGAATACTCCTGTCAACAGCAAAACATCTTATCATTATCACAAGGCTGCATAAAACAGACGCATAGAGAGGCTTGGAGATCCGGAGGACCCTTATCAATGTGTTTCTTTTCACTTTGTCATTGGGTAAGATTAGGAAGTAGCTAGGGGTCTTGCATGTGAGAAGTTCACTCCCACATTTCCACCTATTTTAGCTTCCAGTTTTCTCTAACTGCAATATGCCAGAGAAGTTTCCATATCCCAATTCACTGCTTGCAGGCCACTGTTAGAAGCAGGCTTCAACTAATCAAATAAACAGAATCACTCCCTGCTATGTGTGCCAACAGGATAAATCCAAAATAGTGCTCTCCTTGATCTAACACTGTTAGAATGTATTCCATAATGCTTTTTATATTTATATAAGAATATATGTTAAATGAGATTTATATGATATATTTTATGAATTATATGACATATAATATACCTACTATTTCTAAAATATAATGTAGTATACATTGTATATTATAAAATATATAAAATATATGCATATATTATTATATATACTATCTATTGATATAAATTAACAAGATCTTCCATGTCCAGGGCATCCCCTGGATTAGTTATTAGACCCTCAGAAATCAGCACTGTAATAAAACTATTGACAACCTGAGGACAGAGAATTGCTGCAAGAGCTGACACCATGGAAGGGCCACCTAGCAGCAGCTGTGGTTGTGAAAGAACATAGCTACTTCCAGAGTATAGGAGGGACAGGGAATAAGAACTTGTTCTGTTTCTCCTCTGTCTTCTGACCTATGGGTGATGTCATTCACTGGTGGGAATCACCTGGAAACAAGCCAGCAAGTGAGCCTTGATGATGGCCTGTGTGGGTTACTCTCAGGGTACAGAGAAAGATAGAAAAAGTTGGAGGATGTTTTAGAAAGGGATATGCACTGGTGCCTGGGTGACTCAATCAGTTGTGTCTGACTCTTGGTTTTGGCTCAGGTCTTGATCTCACTGTTTACGAGTTTGAGCCACGCATTGGGCTCCACCGAGATGGTATAGAGTCTGTTGGGATTCTTTGTCTCCCTCTCTCTCTGCCCCTCTCCTCTTGTGCTCTTTCTGTGTCTCTCAAAACAAATAAATAAACTTAAAAAGAGGGGAGTATATAAATGGAAAATAACTAGCAATTCTTTAAAAAAAATCTGAAGTCAATATAAAACATCCTGAGTTTAAATTTTAGAGGCTCATATATTATAATTCTCATTGGTAAAACATGAAAAATGTTTGGGATTTGTCAAAAACTTATAAAGTTGCTCTCGGACCAAGGAAAATCTTTATTGCTTCATGGTCATAATTTAAGGTAAGACAAGTTATCCTGCTGCTGTAAACTTTCTAATCTACCCCCTGATATATCAGAAAGATGTGAATCTGACATTTTCATCCATTTCTGTTTCTGACACGCCCACTGGGATGGGGGAATAAAGAGAGGTGTGCCAAGGGAATAATATCCACCTGCACACTTTCATTATTACTTCTTCTACTTCTTTAAATCCATGCCTGCTGGACATCATATTCCTGGAAGTGCCCAATTCTCATCCTTCATCAAATTTTGATTAAGAGTTATCTGCTTGTTAATGGTAATTGAAAGTTTAAATTTATTTGAATACTGTAATGTTTATAAAACATGTCAGCCTAAGGAACTTCTAAGCTTAATAAAAAGCATTGCTGGTGTCCTCCCTTATCTGCTCTGTAACCCCAGGCAGACTTCTGCTAATACTTCATCCATGCAAGGCCTTTACTCCTTAGCCCTTTGGAGCTTAGGCTATCCCAGATGTGAAAAATATGTTATAGTAAGACATGCACTTCATTACAGTGTTAAGAATCACTATAATTGAATATTTCTTTCAAGAAAAATTTTTTTTAAATGTTTATTTCATGAGAAAGCATGAGCAAGATAGGGGCAAAAAGAGAGCGAGACACAGAATCCAAAGAAGGCTTCAGGCTCTGGGCTGTCAGCGCTGAGCCCAACATGGGCTTGAATTAAAAAACCATTAATCATGACTTGAACTGAAGTTAGACACTCAACTGACTGAGCCATCCAGGCATCCCAATAATTAAGTATTTCTTAAGCCTTAGTAGAAGATGCTAATACTCAACAAACAGAGGTATATATTGATATAGAAACTTGTGGAGATTATAAATGAATATTTTTCTTATATAAACTTTACATATTCAGGAATTTGGGGGGTTAATATAGAGACATGTAAGACAACTAACAAAATCACCCATAATTCTACTATTAACATTTTCATGTGTAGAATTATAGTGTTTTCTCTGTATCCTTTTCTGTCTGTATCCATAGTTTTATTAAATCTATGGATCTTATCTATAGTGGTACATATATTTGAGAGGAAATTGGTATAATACAAATTGGAAATTACCTTTTTTCATGTGATATATTACTCATATATATTTTACTTATTTATTTTAATATTTATTTATTTTTGATAGCTCACAAGTGGGGTAGGTGCAGAGAGGGGGGCACATAAGATTTGAAGCAGGCTCTTCACTGATAGGCTGATAGCAACAAGCCTGATGTGGGGCTCAAACTCACAAATCAGGAGGTCATGACCTGAGCCAAAGTTGGGCACTAAACTGACTGAGTCACCCAGGTGCCCCTGTATACATTTTAAATAATCTAAAATGTGATTTTTAGTTATTCTATTTTGAGGTTGATTTTAGTGTTTTATTGTTTTAATTAGTTATAATTTATTAACCAATTTTATACTTTTAAAGATTGTAAACAACATTGCAATAAGTCCTTCAATTTTAGAATAAAATTCTATATATTTAGAATAAATACTCTGAAGTGCAATTACTGAGTTACCTGGATTATTAATTTTTTTAAGTTGTATATTTTGATAAAAAGAAATGTCATCAATTGTTTTATCTGCATTTATCACAGATACTTTTGCATGCACTGGGAATGCAGCATGTCAGAGGTTTGAACATCTGAAGAGTTATTCTGGACAGAACATTTCTTTTTCTGACAGGAATGGTTGACTTCCCAGGCCTGTCTCTCTGCTTCATTGAACAGGAGCGCCTGTTATGTTTGACTGCATCCATTTTGAAGTTTCAAATGGTCACAGCCTGTAAGGCAGAGTGACAAAAGGCCATCAATCAACATAAATGGATGCTCAGCCCATGGGTCTAGTCTTGGGTTGGTGAGATCATCCAAATGTAAATCTGTCTTTCATATTGAGATGGCTAGTCCAGAAATAGCTCATCATCATACACAATGGGGTATCTGACATCAAGCGCATTTTTTAAAACCTGAAATACATGTATGCAAATTAAATTTTCAGATCATTCTGCTTCCTCCTAGCAATGTCATTCACTAGTTGGCAGGTCAATATCATTCTTGAAAGTACTGATTTTCAGTGGCCATAGAACGATGTCCACACGCCAGAACTCAGTTATTAATTGTTGTTTTTCTTTAAATTATTACCTTTGAGCATCTGAATGCTGACCTGAATAAGCTTTAAAATCAATGCCAAAAAAGAGTCTTCAGCTGGACCTTAGGTTAGGCAATATCAGGACTCTTAAGCAGCTTTTGTCTTGAATGAATCTGAAGGAAAAAATGACCTATACTGCATGCAATACTACCTATTCCTGCTGGAGGAAAATGTCTTTAGTAAGGAGTATAGGAGAGGGCATGCATGATCCTGTTAGTTCATAACTGCACTTTCCTAGATGCTTCTTCCAAGCTATTTGACGAAAGGACTTTTATCCTGACTGACATTTTTTTCTAAAGGGAGTAGTTCTCTCTCTCTCCCTCCCTTCCTCTGTTTCTACCCCCCACCATTATTCTCTCTCTACTTCTTCCTTTCTTTTTCTTATTCTACAGAAAACTTGCAATAGAAAACCATAAAGATGGATATTAACAAAATCATCTAGAATCACATTTCACAGAAAGAATGCTTTATGTTTGCAATGCAAAGAGTGAGTATATGTGTGCATGCCGAGTCATGCATGTACACACACAACTACATACACGCATATGTATGCAAAACACAATTAGCCAAAATGGCCAGCATTAACCATTGGAGTCCTAAGTACAATTATTCAGGTTATTCTTAACTAATAATTCCATTTTAAGATATAGCCAATGGCAAATGCTAGTGCCATTTACAAAAATGGTTGATCCATTTCCATAGAGTGTCATGGTCTCTATTCCATTTTGAGTATTTTTTTCAGGGGATGGGTGGGTAGGTTCTCAAAATTTCTTCATCAATGAATTGTTTTGTATCATCTTTGATGTCCCTTCTCCTCTATTCCCTCCACTCAGCGGTGGGCAGATGCCCCTAGCTGTGGAAAAAGGCTTCATAAAATGATTGGGGAATTTGGGGTTAAAATTGAGATGTTTAAGAAGTGTTCAAGGATAAAAATTGATTCAGAGACTTCACTTGGAAGCATTTAAAATGTCTTTGGGCACAAGGGCAAGCTCTAAGCACTGTAATGCCCCAAAGGGGCATCTGTGAGGACAGGGAAGGCCCCACAATAAACAATGTCTCCTGTAGGAAATGCTCTGGTACCCCCATCTGTCCCTTCACCCTCAACCGACTCCCAGTGGGCAAGATGGGCTGAGCTGTTTATACAAGAAAAGAGAGGAAAGAAGCCAGTTGTATATACGGAGCATCAGAGGTTAAAATGCAGTAGTTGCTACCCTGTTCTTACTCTGGGCTCACTACTGGTTTGTTTCACTGTAAATATATAGGAGCCAGAGAGAAACTAGCTGTGCCAGGGCTCAATACTGAAATCGCTTCCAGAGCTGTTACTGTTTTCTCTCAGTAGATGGCACTGTTTTGAATAAATAGGATTTGGTTGTGTTAGTTTGCAAAAGTTAAATAGAGTTGCCTTCTTTAGATAAAGATTTTGTTGTAAATTTCAGAGCTTTGTTATCAAAGATGGAAAAAGAAGGTTTATTAGCTCCTAGATCAGCACTATCCTATGGAAATATAATGCAGACCAAGTTTCTAGTTAAAGAAGGAAAGTAAATATTTAATAAAATACTTAACCCATATATACAATATATTAAAATTTCAAAATGTAATAAATATAAAAATTATTAATGGATGTTTTGCATTCAAATGAGTAATATTTCAATTCTTTTTCCTCCTTTTATTCTTTTAGAAGAAGATTTTCCAGAACCACTGGACTGTACAGAAGTTTCCTCACTTTGTTTAGGGTAAATTTTAGGGTTGAATTTGATCCTTGCCAAAATAGAGTCTTCATTCATGCAAAAGATGTGTGTGTGCACGTGTGTGCTGTTTGTGTGTAAATACCAGTTTTTCTTACTTTCAAGAAGAGTACAGTGTTAGCATCCAGGTTGCTATTAGAAAGTACTCTGTCATACACTAAATAAGTATCTATTGAGTTCCTGCTAAGTAGCAGGCACTGCTCTGAGAGATGAGCGCCATCCTGTAGTCTGACAGGAGCATTAAGAAAAGCATTCGAATAGATACAGTGTGACTTGTATCTTTCCTTATCATTGCTTTCTGTTCAGCTCATCCCATTAACATGGGTTCTTACCTTCCTGCAGGAAGTTTTCTGGGTGCCAAGAGTGCACACATGAATAAGGTGGCTTCCCAGAAGATCATGCTCCAGTGGGGGGTAGACAAGAAAGCAGACAAGTACATAGGATGATACATACGTTATAATTAAAGCATGCTCAGGATGTTACAAGAGTTTAGAAGAGGGGCCCAAATCCAGATTGGGGATGCTAGTGGAGAGGAGGAGAAGAGGCAACGTTTCCGAAAGGGTTTGATGTCTGAGGTGAATCATAAAATGATGGGTGGGGCTAGAAGAGTTGGAGGATGGCATCTTCAGTGGGCTGAGGGTGCATCCGGCAGAGGAGCAGCACCAGCATTTGCTCAGATGTGCGGGACAGTACAAGGTGGAGGGGAGCTATGGGTAGGTGAGGCTGTCTGATGTGTAGGGCTGAGGGTGGAGCACTGAGTGGGAGGGAAGTACCACGCTCAGATCATTAGAATGTCCAGTTCAACCTCCTCCCTGTTAAGATAAGAAAACTAAAGTCCAGAGAAGGTAAGCAGATACCAATTTTCTCTCTTATTGGTCCCTCAAGTGGCAGCTAAATATTCCAGACATAGGTCTAAGGCTGCTGAAAGGAATATAGTCCTTCATTCAGCATTTATTTTCATGAGAATACAATTCCAATGGCTCTGATATAGGAGTTTAGAGTTTTGGAGATGATATAGGACATGTGTTAGGCAATCACAAGAAGAGGCTGGAGCAGAATTTCTAATTCCAGGGCAGTCATGAAGCCCTGATCTGAGCTGATGGGAGATGGTGAACATTACTGGCCTGTTTGTTCAGATGGGCGCAGAGCTCAACTGCGCGGCACATTGATCTGAAACTGGCGTTTAGGTATTTGCACAGCCTGTATCGTCTGAAGAGTGGAAAAATGTTTTCACTGAGGCCCTAAGCCACCTTCTGTCACGGCCCTGTCAGCAGAAGAATGCAGGAAGTAACTGTCAGGTGCAGATCTTCAGTGAAGACTCAGCAGCGGGACCAAGCTGTCCACTTCTGACTTCACTTTTGTATATTGTCAGTCCTGGCCCCAGAGTAACCAGAGTGGGGAGAAGGGCATAGCATTTATTGGCCTTGGATGTCTAGCAAGGAATCTTTAAAAACTATTGTAATATATATATATATATATATATATATATATATATTTATTTATTTATTTATTTTTGAGACAGAGACAGCATGAGTGGGGGAGGGGCAGGGAGAGAGGGAGACACAGAATCTGAAGCAGGCTCCAGGATCTGGGATGTCAACACAGAGCCCGATGTGGAGCTTGAACTCACAATTGTGAGATCATGACCTGAGTTGAAGTTGGACGCTTAACCAACTAAGCCACCCAGGTGCCCCTGCAATATTTATATTTAATGTTTATACTTAAGGGGTCCTTGCTGGCCACCTCTCATGTTTTCCTTTCAAAGCCCGCTCTTCTTTAAAGATTTAAAAATAATTGTATTGTTTCTAATAAAATGACTATTTCTATTTTGGGGTACAAAGTCAGAATTTTCTGTACATCTTAATCTTTCTCTCTGACTTTTAATAAAGCTGGTGCCTTCTTGAGAGATAAAATGAACTTCTTGGTGTTTCTGAAATTCACTGTTTCACTCTTCTTGTTCTCTTTAATTCCAGTACAGAAGGAATTAGATTAAGACAATTTCCTTCTGCCTTGTCTAGTAAAAAAAATCATTTTCCTAAAGCCCTAAAAGCCAGAATAAAGGTGTGATTTTTCTTGCCAGTAGGCTTGCAAGTTTAATCTACCAGATGTTGAATTATTGATGCTATTCCTTTTTCTTAATTTTGTGATACTTCCTCTAAACTTGACTTCATTGTAGGCATTCACCTTGATTTCACATTTTTTAAGCCCATGTCAACCATTAATAATTTAATATCCAATGTCACATATTACCAATCTCCTTCAGAGATTTTCAAGGCAACATTGACTGAAATGAAATTCTCTCTGTACTGCTGGATGTTTGTTATGGAAAGACACAGCCGCACTATTTGTCTGAAGCACAAGCACATGACCATAAATCAATACGGTTACTCAGGGTGCACATATGTTAAGGTAGAGATTTAGTGGAAGTTGTTTTTTACCTATTGGGGTTAGTAAGTTTATTATGATATAGGTGGCCAAAGGGATTAATGATAAGGCTTCTTAGGAGACTCCCACAGTTGGACAGTGCCAAGATATACACCCTCTGAAATATAAAAAATTTGTATAAGAGAATTATGTCCATCATTATCTCAAAGAGGTGGTTATGGCTGACAGAAATAATTAAACATTTGCATCTCTTCCAACAGCCAGAATGGGTGATGGGTAATGGGGGTGGGGAACTGGGAGTGGGCCTATTTTTTCTTTTTTGTTTTCACTGCAGGACACCCCAGGAAAACATATTTTCCTTTTATTTTGGAAAGAGAATTAAAGTTGCCAAATTTGAGATAGTTCAACCTAGCTGTTCTGCAAGTAAACATTTTAAATTATTAAAAATTTCCTGTGTTGAATTCATAGATGTCAGGCAGCCACTGATACTTCTTTTCTTCTTTTTAACATTTAGTCATGTGGCCTTTATGTAGTTCTGAAAATAATGAGAGAATCACAAGAATCTGTTATTGTTCTAAGTATATATAGTTCATGCACTGGAAGATTCTAATGCTGGAAAGCTAAGCTGACAGAGTTAGGGAGGCTTGTTTTCTGTGGGAAAGCCTGCGGGGCGTACTCATGAATGAATTCAGCCCAGTCATAGATGCCTACACTGCCATAATAATTTTTACCTTTCTGCCCCACAGAGTATTACCAAATACAAAAAGGATCCCTTTCCGTTCATTTTTTTCCCATTAGTTGGTAATAATGTCCTTACGTGTGCATAGATTTCAGCCAGTAAAGGCTCCCAATGGTTGTGTAATACTTAGCATTTCATTGAGGTCTTTACAGAAGTGGGGAGACATCATTAGGGAACACATGACTCCATTCACCATCATGTTCCTGGACCATAAACAATGCTGGGCACATAGTGACCACTGAATACATGATATCATTTGTTTAATTAGTAAACAAGTTCAAGGCACTTAAAATTTCATGCCATGACTTGCATTAAATTGGTGGCATCTCACACTAGTCCCCTTTACACTACAGGTATTTTCTCCAGGCTGGGTCTCAGAGCCTTTCTTTACATAGCCCATCTCTTATACTTTCTATATCTCATATTTTTATTTTTAAATTCTTTACCAACCTTAGTTGTGTTTCCTGAACTTCCTGAAATTGGAAGGAAGCCACACTGTCTGTAGCTGCCTGCTTTCTCTGTAGGTCTTTGGCTTTCTTCTCTCTCTCTTCCTTCACAACACCTCCTTTGTTTGAAGCTTGTGTCTTAGGTTACACTCCACCCTTCTCTGCTCCATTTCTAGCCCTCCCTTCCTCACAAGGATGATGAACTTGGTCCTAGGAACTTCAGCATGAGCTTTAGGTTTCTGCATTGTGAAGAACTGCTGGTCTTCGAAGCACTTGATATGTTAACCACAACTGGAAGATGTGTTTGAGATTCTCCTGTAAAATCACCTTGGTATTCAAATGACTAAAGTCTCTAAGCAGGCAAGGAGCAGTGGTGGAATGAAAAGAAGTTCTCTGACTCAACTGCACTGCCTTTGAGAGAACTTTAACAGGATCGGGCCAGGTAGTACAGTGCTAGCACTTGGGCATCTGTTGGACCTGCATCCCAAGGAAGACCTTAATTGCCTTGTAGGGGAAGGACTTGGGGCTGAAGAGATGTCGTGTCCCGCCCCGGCCGCTCCGGCCCGTGGGGCGGTGAATCCTTGAGGGTTCTTGATCCTGAGGGAGGGAGAGAAAGGGCAGGAAAGGGGAGCACAGAGAGTAAAGACACAACCACACGGTTTCTGATCAAGCCCCTCTCGTTTATTAAGAAAATAATTCACTCTTATATAGGATTTGGGGCGGGGAACTGACCCAGGTTGGTTGCCAGGTAACAGAGTCAAATGAATATTAGAGAAAGGGGAAAACCGAAACTGAAACTCCGGACACAGCATCAAAGAAGCGCCCGGATTAGCGCTGCATAAACCAAAATGCGGTTTTGATCTTTTGTTCACCTTGGCTTTTTTCGTCTGGCTCAGTAGGACAGTCTCTGAAATCTGGACCAGAAATGCACTCTCCTAGCCTCCAGATGTAAATCTTCTTTTTCTTGGTCACTCCCTGGAGAGCGATATATCCTTGCCTGCGGCAGCCAAAACTCGGAGGCTCCCAACAAAGAGAGAAAGAGAAAAAAATGGAGTGGAGGTGAGGAGAGGAAAGAGAAAGAGATGGAAAGTTCTGTAAAAAAAAAAAAAAAAAGGAATTCTGTTGGGTCACCTGGGTGGCTTAGTCGGTTAAGCGTCTGACTTCAGCTCAGATCATGATTTCACAGTTCGTGAGTTCGAGCCCTGTGTCAGGTTCTGTGCTGAGAGCTCAGAGCCTGGAGCCTGCTTTGGATTCTGTGTCTCCCTTTCTCTCTGCCCCTCTCCTGCTCATGTTCTGTCTGTCTCTCTCTCAAAAATAAATAAACATTAAAAAAATAAAAAGAATAAAGGAAGTCTGTGACTGGCTTATTTCACTTAGCATAATATTCTCAAGTTTCATCCATGTTGTCACATAGAACAGGATTTTCCTCTATTTTAAAGCTGAACAATAATACATTTTATGTATTAACTGCATTTTCTTTATTTGTTCATCTGCTTGGATGGACATTTAGGTTGTTTCCTCATACTGACTATTGTGAGTCATGCTGCAATGAACATGGAAGTGTTAATATCTCTGAGTTCTTGATTGTAATTTTTTTGGATAAATACCTGGAAGTGGGATTCTTGAATCATATGTTAGTTCTGTTTTTGTTTTTCTGAGGACCCATTACTGTTTTCTGTAATGGTGCAGCTGCACCGTTTTGCACTCCCACCAACAGTGTACAATGGTTCTTCCAATTTCTGATTCCACTTTAGGGTATGTCTAAAGTAGTCAAACTCAAGGCACCTGAGTGGCTCAGTCGGTTAAGCATCTGACTTCAGCTCAAGTCATGATCTCATGGTTCATAGGTTCAAGTCCCACATCAGGCTCTGTGCTGACAGCATGGAGCCTGTTTGGATTCTCTCTCCTTCTCTCTCTCTGCACCTCCCTTGCTCACATACACTCTCTCTCTGTCTCTCAAAAATAAATAAATGTTAAAACAATAATATTAAATAATCAAACTCATAAAAGCAAAGAATAGAATGTTGATTCCCAAGGGTTGGGGTAAGGAAAGATCGTTTAATGCATGTAAAATTTAGTTATGGGAGATGAAGAACTACCAGAGATCTGATATACAATGGTGTGCCTATAGATAATAATAATGTATACTTAAACATCTGTTAAAAATAGTAGATCTTATGTTGAGTCTTATAGAAACCAACCAAATGAAACCAAACCAAACCAAAACAAAACAAAAAAGGAAAGAAGCCTAAAAGCACAAATACAAACATTCTCACATTGAAATTGCTAGTATTTTCTAGTAATAGATGGTGTGAAGATGTGTTAATGATGGCAAAATAATTCCCAGGCTCCCAACACTGTCTCTGTTGTTGTTTAGAAAAAACTACAAAGAAAGTCTTGGGCACAATTCCATATCATCTGGTATCTAAACCATATTTTCTTTCCTCATTGTTTTTAACATAAAAAATATATTTAGCAGGGAGATAATGGCTTTATCTGAGCTGGTATTTAGTATTTTTCAAATGTGTTAGAAAAGATTTTTGGAACTAGATAAGATCTGTGCTTTCTCCTTTTTACATTTTGAGTTAATTATGCAGTTGAGCTTCTATTACACATGTGCTCCTGAGGTTTTTTAGACACTGAAAAATAAAAAGTCAAAGCAAGCATTGAATGCCTAGAAATAAATAACTGTGCTCTTGAAATGTTAGTCTTATGGAAAAAGATTCTGCTGGTTAATGCCACCTGACTCAAACTTCATATTCTAAAATGTTCAATCAAATAACTCAAATAATTTAAGCAAAAGCAAATGCTTTTCAGGTTTTTATAATTGTTTTTCTAGGTATCTAGTGTGTACTATATTTAGGTCTGCCTTGTTCGTTAAGGTTTTCCTTAAATTTTTAATTGTTTTCACCAGAAGAAATCATAAAAGCAATTTGAATAAATTTTGACACTATGGCAAATGTTTTTACAATGATATCTATTTATTTCACTTTCTACTCATTTACAGATCTTATACATGAAAGGATTCATCTCTGTTTTTGAGCAGATGTGCCCACTCAGGGGAAAAGACATTTGTGCTCGCATAGTAAGGACACCCTGGATACTTCACAGTACTTTAATTGGATTTAAGAATCTGGGTCTCAGATCTCAGAAAAAAACATACATTATTCCCATTATAAATATAAAAGTTTATTGACTAAAAGATGCTGAAATTCTGACTTACTAAGAGGATTTTAGAGTCTATCTGTCTGGAGATGAGTAATTCCAGGGTTCTTGATGACTGACATATATCAGGGTATATTCAATTTTCTCTCTCATCTAGGGCTAATAAATAGCTTTATTTAAAGAAATTTTTGAGGGTTTAATTTTTTCCAGTCTTATTGAGATATAATTGACATATAACATTGTGCAAGTCTAAGATGGTATAAAGTATTGAAGTTATATATATATATATATATATATATATATATATATATATATGTGTGTGTGTGTGTGTATATATATATATATATACACACACACACACACACACATACAAATATATATATATAATGAAATAATTACCACAATAAGGTTAGTTAACACACCTACAACTTCACATTGCATTTTTTATATATGTGTTTGTGTTTAGAACCTTTAAGATCGACTCTCTTAGCAACTTTCAAATATATAATCCAATGTTAACTATAGCCACTAGTGTATACATTGGATCCTTGAACTTATTCATCTTATAACTGGATTTATACTTTGACCACCTACACTTATTTCCCTCACTGTCTCACCCTCTTGCCTCTGGCAGTCACCAGTCTATTTTGTTTCTACCAGTGTTATTTTTTCCTCCATATGTATGTGAGATCATGCAGCATTTGTCTTCCTGTCTGATTTATTTCGCTTTGCATAATGTCCTTAATTATACTTCTTTCTACCGTGACTTTACCAATTTACATTCTCACCAACAGTGTACAAAAGTTCCCATTTCACAAAGTCCATACCAGCACGTGGCATCTCTTGTCTATATAATAGCCATTTAAAAAGTATTTTTAAATGTTTATTTATTTTTGAGAGAGACAGAAAATGAGTGGGGGAGGGGCAGAGAGAGAGAGCTAGACACAGAATCTGAAGCAGGATCCAGGCTCCAAGCTGTCAGCACAAAGCTTGAACCCACAGACCATGAGATTAAGACCTGAGCCAAAGTCAGATGCTTAACCGACTGAACCACCCAGGTGCTCCTATATAATGACCATTCTACTAGGAATGAGGTGATATCTTGTGATTTTGATCGCATTTCCCGATGATTATTGATACTGAGTACCTTTTAATGTACTTGTTGTCCATTTGTATGTTTTCTTGTGAAGAATGTCTATTTAGGTTTTTGGTCTATTTTCTAATTAGATTATTTGCTTTTTGCTATTTTGTGTACATTTCTTATATATTTTGCAAATATTAACAACTTATTGCTTATATAGCTTGCAAATATTTTCTTCCATTCTGTAGATTTTTTCACTTATTGATTCCTTCTTTGACTAAGAGAAAGATTTTACATTTGAAGTAGTCCCACTTTTGTTGATCATTGCTTTTGTTGCTTGTGCTTTTGATATTATATCCAAAAACTTATTGCCAAAACCAATGTCAAGGCACTTATTCCTTATGGTTTTTTCTAAGGGTTTTACAGTTTCAAGTCTTTAAACTATTTTGAGGTAATTTTTACAAGTGGTATAAGATTGGGGTTCTGTTTCATTCTTTTGCCTGTGAATATCCAGTTTTTCGAACACCATTTATCAAAGAGACTATACTTTCTGTTTTGAGTATTCTTGGTTCTTTGCAAAAAAAATAATTGACTATATAAATGTAGCTTTATTTATGTATTCTTGATTCTTTTCCATTGATTTATGTGTCTGGTTTTTTTTTAATTGTTTTAATGTTTTATTTTACTTTTGAGAGAGAGAGCGTGAGCAGGGGAAGGTCAGAGAGAGAGGGAGACACAGAATCTGAAGACAGGCCCCAGGCTCTGAGCTGGCAGCACAGCACAGAGCCTGACGCAGGGCTCAAACCCACGAACATGAGATCATGACCTGAGATGAAGCTGGATGTCCAACCAACTGAGCCACCCCGGTGCCCCTCTATGTGTCTGTTCTAATGGTAGTACCATACTGGCTTAATTACTATAGTTTTATAATGTAGTTTGAAATCAGAAAGTGTGATGTCTCCAGTGTTGTTCTTCTTTCTCAAGATTTCTTGGACTATTCGATGTCTTTTGTGGTTCCATATAAATTTTGGAATGGTTTTTCTATATTTATGAAAAACACCATTGGAATTTTGATAGGAATTACATGAAACCAGGCTTTGGGTAGTATGGATATTTTAATAATATTAAATCTTCTGACCTAAAAACGTGGAGTGTACATTTACTTGTGTTTTCTTTGATTTCTTCCATCAAGGACTTAGAGCTTTCAGTGTAAAGATCTTTCACTCTCTTGGTTAAATTTATTCCTAAGTGTTTTATTCTTTTTGATATTATCATAAATGGGATTGTATTCTTTAGCACTTTTTCAGATATTTCATCGCTTGTGTATAGAAATATAGCTGATTTTTTATGTTGATTTTATATCCTGCAACTTTCCTAAAAAAATAGTTGATTAGTTCTAACAGTTTTTGGTGGTGTCTTTAGGGTATTCTATACAAACAGACACAATTTTACTTATTCCTTTCATATTTGGATGCCTTTTATTTACTTTTCCTACTGGATTGCTCTGGCTAAGACTTCCAGCACTATGTTGAATAAGAGTGGTAAAAATGGGCACTAATGTTATGTTCTTAATCTTAGAGAGAATGCTTTCAACCTTTCACTGTTGAGATGATGTTAACAGTGTATTGTCATATATAGCCTTTATTATTTTGAAGTATGTTTCTTCCATACCCAATTTGTTGAGTGATTTCAAAGTTATTCTAAATCTATAGTAATCAAGACTGTGAGGTTTTCACATTAGGATAGGTAATTTTATAAATAGAACATAATAGTATTTCCAAAAATAGACCTACACATATATGGAATACTCAATTTTGTCAAATGTGCAAAAGCTATTACTTAGAGAAAATATTTTCTAAACAATTTTTGAAATTTTCAACTTTCCTTAGTTATTAATAGGTTTTACTGAAGTATAAATACCATCTGAGGAAATGTACTTTTTAAAAGTGTGTAATGTGGTACAAGTAATTTTGTACCATTTTGTAATCTCTTCATTTTCGCATAATATTCTCCCTGATTCCTCAGCCAACAATGAACCTTATTTCTGTCACTATAGATAAATTTGCATTTATTTCCCAGAGTTTTTGCCAACGGAATCAAAATTCGTTTACTTTGTTGCATGAGTTGTTTTTCCTTTTCCTGATTAGTATTTTAGGTTATGAACATACCACATTTTATCAGTTCATATGTTGATAGACATTTGGGCTGTTCCAGATTTGGTTATTACAAATAAAATTGCTCTGAAAATTTATGTCAAACATACATTTCTTTTTCTCTTGGGTGAATTCCTTGGGGTTGGAATGATGGTATAATATAATAGCTGTATATTTAACTTTTTAAAAAATGACTAAGCTTTTTTTTTTTTTAGTGGTTGTACCATTTTACATTCTTAGCAGAGTAGTATGAGTATTTTAGTTCTTCCACATGTTTGATAGCACTTGGTGTGATCAGTCACTTAAATTTTAGCTATTCTAATGGGAACTTTATAGTATCTGATCATGGTTTTAATTTTTATTTCCCTAATGACTAATGATATTAAGCATGTTTTCATACCATTCATATATCTTTTTTGATGAAATTTCTTTTCAAATCTTTGCTCACTAAAAAAATTGACTTGCTATTTTTCTTATTAGTAAATTTTGAACATTCTTTATAATCTGGATACAAGTCTTTCACATGTTATGTAACTTGCAAATACTTTCTCTCTTTCGCAAATATTATTTGTCAGGAAGAAATAAATTTTCTTCTACTGTTGAAACAGTAGTTAAAGGGGCAGACTATTCACTTTGTCAAAACTTTCTTATTTATGGGCTGTGTTTTTAGTGTCACTTATAAGAAGTATTTACCTAACCAAAGATTACAAAAATATTCTCTTATGTTTTATTCTAGAATTCTTTGGTTTAGGTTTCATATTAGGTCCTTGATCACTTTTGTGTTGCTTTTAATAAAATGTGATATATGAGTCAAATTTCTTTTTCTTTTTGAATACTTAATTTTCCCAGTACAATTTGTTGAAAGATCTGCAAGACTTGTACACTGAAAACTGCAAAACAATGTTGCAAGAAAATTAAGAAAATTTAAGTGCATAGATTTAATTTCATTTAATTTTTGAGTATGTAGAACACATACATGCCTTCAAATGTTAACATTATGCAAGTTATACCAAGAGACATGTATTTCCTTTCCATATCTCTTTTACCTCATTCCTCTCTACCCTTTGTAGTAACCAGTTTCATGGTGTGCTGGTTTATATCTTTTTATTTCTTTTTGCAAAGATAAACAGATATATGTATGGCATCTTATATTCTCTTTTTTCTTATACAATAGGTAGCATAATATAATCTACTTTTGTACTTTGCTTTTTCTTAATCAATTTCCTGGAAGTCACACTATACCAGTTCATAGAATTCTTTCATCCTTACACACAGCTGTGTATATTCCACTGTGTGTACATACCCATTGTTTATTCAACAAATAAATTTTAAAAAATTCCCCGCTTGAAATTTTAGGAAGTTTCCTATAGTTTGCAACTACAAATATATTTCTGTATATGCATTATTTTTTGTTTTTAATATTTTATTTATTTATTTTTATTTAAATTGAAGTATAATTAGCATACAGTGTTATATTAGTTTCAGGTGAACAATATAATGATTCAACAATTATACATTATTCAGTGCTCATCATGATAAGTGCACTCTTATTTTTCTTTCTCTATTTCACCCATTCTTCCCATCCACCTCCCTTCTGGTAACCAGCAGTTTGTTCTCTGTATTTATGACTCTATTTTTTTTTGTTTGCCTCCTTTTCCCTTTGTTCATTTGTTTTGTTTCTTAAATTCCACATACAAGCAAAATCATGTGGTATTTGTCTTTCTTTATCTGACTTATTTCACTTAGTGTTATTCTCTCCATTGTGGAACAGTATAGGGCTACCTCAAAAAAAAAAACTAAAAAAATACATCTACCATATGATCCAGTAATTCCACTACTGGATATTTGCCCAAAGAAAACAGAAACACTAATTTAAAAAGCTAAATACACTCCTATGTTTATTGTAGCATTATTTTCAATAGACAAGATACGAAAGCAACCTAAATAACTTTGCTTTCTAATTTCACTTTCTAGTTTTTGTTGCTAGCATGTAGAAATACAATTAATTTCTGTATGTTAAAACTGTATCCTGTGTCCTGATTTACAAAAACACTTAATGATTCTATCAGGGTATTTGTAGTTTCTATTGGGTTTTCTAAATAGTTGATAAGGTCATCTTTGAATAAAGACAATTTTATTTCTTTCTTTTGATCTAGATTTAAAGACCTACATTTACTTTTATTGCCTTATTGCCCTTTCTAGGACTACAAACACAGTGTTGAAAATAAGTGGTGAGAGAGGGCATCTTTTCTTTTTTTCTTTCTACTTTATTAACTTTGCCACTTAACCTTTCTTTTGACTAGTGTTAGCATGACACATGTTTTCATCCTTTCACTCCTAACTTATTATGTTTTTTTATTTAAAGTGTATTTCTTGCAGGCATTGGTCTTGTTTTTTTTATCCCATCTGACAATCTCTGCCTTTTAATTGGGATGTTTAGAAAATTTATGTTCAGTGTGATTATTGATAACGTTAGGATTATGTCTTGCTATTTCCTGCCTACTGTCTCATTTGTTCTTTATTACTGTTTTCCTCTTTTTATGTTTTGTGCCTAAATTAAATATTTTAAGTGATTCCATTTTATCTCCTTTGTCAGCTTATTAGCAATAACTCTTTATTTTGTTATTTTAATGATTATTTAAAGCTTTCAGTACATATTTTTAACTTGCCATAGTCTACCATTGAGTGATATTATATCTATATGAATAATACCTTACAATTGTATATTTCCATTTCTTCCCTCTTAGCTTTTAAACTATTATTTTCTTGCATTTTACTTACATATATGGCATAAATCCCATGATGTATTGTTATTTTTGTTTTGTCATTTATCTTCCTTTTTTAAAGTTTATTAATTTTGAGAGAGAGTAAAAGTGGGAGGAGCAGAGAGAGAGAATCCCAAGCAGGCTCTACACTGTCAATGCAGAGTCCCATGTGGGGCTTGGTCCCATGAACTGTGAGATCATGATCTGAGCCAAGATCATAGGTCTGATGTTCAACTGACTCATATTTCTTCTACCGTTTTTAAAAAGAGTTTCTTAATGCTCACTCTTAAGTTTTTATTTCAATCAGTCCTCCATTGAGTACTTTGGAATTTAGTCTTAATTTTATGTTTTATTTCTTTCCTGAGTTCCAATTCATTTCCATATCATTTCTTTCTGATTTCTTATACATTTTGTTCTTTGCTTTTTATTTCTGATTCAAGGTGTTTTACCATATCCCCACATTCCTGATTGTGGATATTCAATATGTTTGAAGTTTTGTACCGCTGTCAACATCAATTTAGTGTTTAGTCAGTCAAGTGTTTTCACCAGCAGGAAAGGCTTTCTGTTTATGTACATACTGGTTTCCCCACATTTTCTGCACATTGCAGTTATATTATATGAAGGTGGTCTGCTATTCTTTATTCGTATTCATTTCATGAACAAGATTTTTAGTTTGTGCCCCATCTGAGCAGTTTATTTTATGGATGGTTCTGTTAGGGATGGGTAAGGGAGAAAGGGTTGGCATTCCTTTAATTTCTGCAAAATTCTTAATTTACCCTCTCATTTCTTTTCCCCACTGAGTTGTCTTCAGAATCTACCACTTCTGTTTGCGTCTGATTCTTCTAAAAGCCATAGTTCTTCTAAGTTTCCCCCTCTGGTCCTTTCTCCTTTATCTAAGGCTATAAATCATGAAGTCCTGGTCTGGATTCCTTATTTGAGTATTTATTTTTGCAATTTCTCTTTCTGGAGGCAGTATTTCGCTTTTTTTAATAAAACAAGGAATCTTTTAAGTCTTCCATTCTCCATGCTTCACACCTAGAGGATTGCTGTCATAAGAGCTCTGAGTTTTCTTTTACTTTCTTTTTGGTCCTCTCTAGTTATAGGTAATTTGAAGGCTGTATTTTATTAGTCTCTAGAAATGCTGCATTTCTTCTCCTTCTTGATATTATGTCTTTTGGGGGGAAATGTGAGTAAATGGGAGGCAAAAAGTCAAGCTTACCAATGTTCTCTGGACCTGAAATCCCTCATGTATCTGTTGTCTTTTATCTAATTTCTTTAAATGTTTCTTCTACTTTTACTTTTATTACCGTAGACCTTTCCTGACTTCCAATAATTAAATTATAAGGATATCTACATATAGCTTTGTTCTTTCTAATACAGTAATTGAATCAAATGGCCTTTTAATTTTTAACTACTTGCTTTCTTTTTTTCCATCTCCCTTTTTTAATTATCTTGATTGGAAATTTTCAAGTTTTACCGAGTTTGCCTTCTTAATTTCTCCTATAGCTGAAACATCTGTATGTTTATTTCATCTCTTGGGTAATTTTCTTCCAGAATGAGTTTTTAGTTCCTCATTTTTCTTTTGTTATCTCTCTACCTTTTTTCCTTGCTTCCTTCAGCCTTCCTCTACTATTATTCTTTCATTTGTTTATCTAGTTGACATGTTATTTATCTTGTTTATGTTATAATTGGCAACTCTCTCTAGAACTTTACTTTTCAATGTTATAGGATAGGTAAATATTTTTCAGCACCCTTTATGTCCGTTCTAGGGTGGTTTATTTAAATTTGTTGAGTATGTTAGATGTTGTCTTTTGACAGCTGATACCATCTCAAGTATTCTAAATTCTAACTTGTATCCCAATGACTAAAAACCTGAAAACAAAGTTTTCCATATTCCTTTGACATTTCTGGCCTACATTTTACCAATAAGAGTCGCCTGAATGACATTTGGAGGGTAGAAAAAAATGGGGAGCCATTACTCTCTTTTGGCAGCAGCTGATAGACCCATAAGACAGATGGTAATGCAGTGTTTGCAGTGACTTCCAAATAAGTTCCTGTGAGTCACCTTCTTTGATACTGTAACTAGTTAAAATATTCAAATTAGTTTCTATTGTCCTGACTAAACACTAACTGATACATTTAGCCACATTTTGAGGGCTAAAGGAGTTTTCTATCCACTTTCATGAAGCCTACTGTATGAGGGTATGGTGTAGGGACAGCATATACTAAGTGTACTATCTTTGCTGTGCAAACTGGGCTTCCTCCTCAGAGAAGGCACTAACTATTCTAAGCTAGAGACCATTCCCTTTAATGGGGAGTGTGTGAAACTTCTATGAACATCAGTTATGCTGATTTTGACTGCAGAAATACTGATAAGTTCCAGGATTGATCTGTATGATGACAATGCAAAATATTCAAGAGGACAGATTCATTTCTTGCTGTTAATTAAAAGTGTGGGTCTTCACTGTATTGTTACTTCATTGTGAACATTTGGCTGAGAATCTGAACAAATATGGAAATTCTAAGCCTTTTTGGCTGCCTCTCATTCCTGGGAAAATAAGGCTAGTTCAGACTTAATAGGAATATCAAGTTTATCCAGGTTTTCCAAGTCAATATCTGAGCTAACAAACTTAAATGACAGCATTGGATTAATAAGGGTTATTTAGGTTTCTCAGATGTTGCCATGACCAAAGGAAAGCTGGTCAAATGGCAGCGTAATGATTAAGGGTCCAACCTAACTGGGAGCCAAACTCAAAAAGATGCAATAGGTATAAGCTAGTACAGCACACAATGTATAGAAGTATACAACACAAAACACAGTTCACATAGCATCCCGATCTCATTGGGTGGCACAGTAGGAGTGAGTACTCTGGATCTATAGTGCCCTCACACTTATGTGGCATGTGCATCTGCTTTAGATGAAAACCAGTGTGTGCTATCTTGACAGAGAAGCTGTGGCTAGGTTTCCCATCATTTTTACATGACCCTGTAACAGTCCCAAGGCTCACCTGCCATCTTACAGCTCCCCATATTCAAGTGCCATCCCACAGAAAAATAATAATCACAGCAAACAAGACAGAGCATTCCACACTTTTCTGAACTCCATTTTCAAGTAATTCTTTTTTTTTTTTTTTAAGTTTTGAGAGACAGAGAGAGACAGTGCGAGCAGGGGAGGGTCAGAGAGAGAGGGAGGCACAGAATCAGAAGCAGGCTCCAGGCTCTGAGCTAGCTGTCAGCACAGAGCCCGATGTGGGGGCTCGAACCCACAAACTGTGAGATCATGACCTGTGTCGAAGCCAGACGCTTAACCGACTGAGCCACCCAGGCGCCCCTTCAAGTAATTCTTTGAAAAGAAGTCAGTCCAGACATGATATTAACCCTTTTCCCAGAGTTGGATTGGTTATCCAGGAATAATAAGCATGATTTAAATTTTAACTCTATCAAAACCCAAACAAAATTAAGTGGGAATTCAGGAGGCATGTGCCCTGTCTGTCTTCTAGTTATAATCCTGTGACTGCAGTGAAACTGGGATGTTTCTAGGAAAAGCCAAGGTGGCACCATCTTGGACAGTTCCTGAGTTTTATAGTTCTAAGTGTAGGTTGTTACCCATAATTGGGTGAATTGAGGATTTTGCACATGCAAGTGACAATGGCTTAAACTGGCTTTGTTTCAAAATGAAACAAAGTCTATTTATAATTAACAGAGTTAGAATTTTGTTTTGTTTTGTTTCTAACTCTCATCAAAAAGAGCAACATGAATAAAACAGACAAAACCTCTGCTTGACTTTCTCTTATAACACGTCATTGGTAAATTAATCAGGAGAAATATTCTTCAGCTGTCTCTCTCCTGGTTCTTTAGTCTACGCCTGGCTGGGCTCTCTGCTGATCTTTCATTAGCGTTGATGAGCCTGGGGTGGAAAGCCACTTTTTTTTTGCTCCTGAGAGAGTCTGCTAGGTAGTCTCACAGTTTTAATCACCACTAATGGCTATTTTGGCACACATTCAGAGTAGACTCAGTGAGGGGCAGAAGAAATATTTTGCATTAACTGGATTATTTTAAGTTTTCAGCCCTGTAATGTTGCTTCAGGACAAAATGGATGGCGCTGGGAAAGACAGTTTGCTTTCCCAAGAGCCTGTAAGGTTGAATTCCTCTTGGCTGTCTGCTGGATATTGTGCTTAGGAAGCCTTCAGGCAGTGGAAATGGCAGTTGTGATTGGGACGTGCTTGCTGTGTGGCTGGTATGGTGCTGTACTGGTGACTGATTGCAGGGGCTGGGAAAAAAAAAGGAAAAGACTATAAAAACATGTTTTAGTTTCTCCTTTCATATGTAATGTATTAGACTAAAATGCTTCTGTGCTAGTTTCCCTGTAGGACATTCAGAAGAGTTTATGTTTTGGGTGAATATTGAATAGACAAGAACATAAAAAGGTTGGGTTTGAAGCTTCCTCCATAATCTGACTTAAGGATCTTACCTCTTCTTTCAATGCCAAACACATGACTGACATGACTGTGTCTGGGATTGACAGGGATCTGGGGTCAGCCTGGTTCTGACTGGTTTGAAGGCATGCAACGCAAGACATTCTGAAATATGTGATGCCAAAGATCGACCCTTTGCTTAGATTCAGTGAAACATAATGGCTGAAGGAATAGGATTCGGGGACCTGGCTTCAACTCTTGGATCCACCAGTTGTGCATATTTCAACAAACTGATAAACATATCTGAGACTTATTTTCATCAGTCAATAGAATGGGGGAATAATATCAATCTGATAGGAATACTTGGAGCATTTAATGAGGTTGTAGGCGTGTATTATGTACGTTTGCATGCTTTCTTGCTTGTCTGTGTATGTGTGTGTAAATCAGGGTATCTGGCTTTAATCAACAAATGACAGCCAATATTTTCTGTCATATTGGGACACTTTATAAAATGCTTCAGCTTTCTCCATGGCTGCTTCAAGTTTCATGGTAGACTCTTACCTTTTTTAGTGATGAAATCCTTGTTGAAATCTGTCTTAATTTAGGCTGCCATAACAAAATAGCATAGACTGGGTGTCTTTTTTTAAAAATTTTTTTAATTTATTTTTGAGAGACAGAAAGAGACAGTGAGAGCAGGGGAGGGTCAGAAAGAGAGGGAGATACAGAATCTGAAGCAGGCTCCAGGCTCTGAGCTAGCTGTCAGCACAGAGCCTGACGCTGGGCTCGAACCCACAAACTGTGAGATCATGACCTGAGCCGAAGCCGGACGCTTACCCGACTGAGCCACCTAGCCTCCTCTAGACTGGGTGTCTTAAACAACAGAAATTTATTTTCTCACCCTTCTGGAGGCTGGAAAGTCCCAGATCCAGGTTCTAGCAGGGTTTAGTTCCTGGTGAGGGCTCTTTTCCTGGCCTGTAGAAGCCCTCTTATATGTCTTTACATGGTGGAGAGAGAGATCTCTTCCTCTTCTCATAAGGCCACAGTCCTATTGGATTTGGACTTTAACATCTTGACCTCTTTTAGCCTTAATTAACATATGGGCTTCAACTTATACATTTTGGGAGGACATAATTCAGTCCATAGCAAAAGCCAAGCTCCTCTGGGAAAGGGTACTTGATGAGGCAGCAGGTCATCCCGGATTCACAGAGAACTTTTTTTAAAGTTCATTTATTGAGAGAGAGAGAGAGAGAGAGAGAGAGAGAGAGAGAGAGAGAGAGAGAGAGAGAGAAAGCATATACGTGTGAGAGGGGGAGGGGCAAAGAGACAGGGAGAGAGAGAATCCTAAGCAGACATAGAACTTGAGATGGAACTTAAACCCATGAACCATGAGATTATTACCTGAGCCACCCAGGTACCCCAGCCATTCCCACAGACCAGTTCAGTTGAGTGTTTGAGGTGCAATGTCATGGTGCGGGTCTCAGTGGCCAGCGGCCTTACCAAGAGTTGCTTTACCAAGGCAAATTAAGCATTCAAAAAATGTTTTTCACTCGATCCTGAATTTGAACTATCTTAACAATGAACTAATTTTAATTTTGAAATATAATTGTTATAAACTGATGTTAATACTTAGATTTGTAATTTTATATTCCTGAACCAAAGGATCTTTTCTTTTCCCAAGTTTTATCCCTCTGACTTTTGAGATTTCAGATTTTTTTTTATGGTCCTGAGGATCAGATGCCCACTGCTATAAACTTCATATATTCATTTTTTTATACAATTCAGTGTCTTCTGAAATACATGTGTGTTTTTTATCATTTATAAAGCAGACACAGCAGTGATGTTTTTGTTTGTTCTCAGTAACTTTTATCCAACTGAAGATAAAGGAGAGATATTTGATGCAACTAACTCTGAGGAAGTGGAGTGATCTTACCTGGTTGTTGTCTGTCATCAGCTCATGATGAGTATGAGCAGGAATGAACAACATACACCAACGTGGGAACTGAACACCTCTGTTAATGTACTGCCTTTTGTTGCCTTGGTAGAAAGTCTGTTTAATCAATGGTGGTGATGCACATATACACTTCATTCACTTGCTTAAAATCTGAATAAAGTACGTCTTGAATGAATGATTTTATTTTCCCTTGACAGTGACTAAATGACTGTGTGTAGAGATAAGAAGCATTCTGGCTTCTGATAGGGTGAAAACCAACTTTGAGTCTCAGCCTTGCCACTTGGGCAGATTACCATATCTTAGAGCTTATCTTTCTAAAGTAAGTAAAATATCTAAAGTATAATAGGGAATGATAATATCTAGTTCATACAAATTTAACAAAAAGGAATCATGATAAAGGTGATGTGTGGAACTGTGTTTAAGCCTCTTAGTAAGTCCTCATTTAATGTTTCACCTACCTAATTTTGCTAATTGATCTTTTGAGCTAGACTAAACTCCTAACCTCTATGGCCACTCTACCCCCAATGGAGGGAGAAGTGAATTATTCACAACTTATCCTAAACTGATGAGTTTAGGAAAACAGGCTATGTTGCTGTTCTCAGCTTCTGCTTCTTTTCTTTAATCAACCTGCTTTCAAGAAGGGTTCATTTACCTTCTTACCTTGCCTATAGTTTGGGGACATAGATATAATACAGCCCATTGTGGCTACACATGTAAACCACATTTCTGTCCTAGGTTTCATAAGTAATAAACCTATTATTTTAACTTCTTCTAACATACATGTATAGCCCTCAATTTGTTGAAGCCAAATGGAGAACAATGTAGTGTTGAGCCTCTTCAAATGCCATCATATATAAATAGAAGGTTTGGTTTATGATACTTTATTAACTTAGCAAAATGGATCATCTTGGAAGAACAACGGTAAGTGACTTTGCATGATAATTTGAGAATTACTGGAAAAGTTGCAGAAAAATTTTAGCTCATGGTCAGAACTTTCACCATCAAAGTTTTTATTCCTTTAGAGTTCTCTACTCTAGTTTTTTTTTTTTAATGCAGGTATTATGAGATAGGATTAACATCTTAAATCACACAGGCTTCTAAGTGTCATTAATGTTCTTGCTTACTTGGAACAGTGCAGGAAGAGAGAGTACTTCTGGAAGGGAGAGAGGTAGAAAAAAGAGGGGTGCAGAATTCTAAAACTGAGTGTTACCTAATGCATAATATTGCCCCTGGTCACTCTCATGGAATTCTGTTCATAGTCCTCATAAAATTGGAACATAACAAATGTTTGTGAGATGAACGAATGAACATTATTACAGATCTGCTTAGTGGAAATACAAATACCTACTCACACAGTTATGACATTATGAGGAGCCACTGGCACGAGACAATGCTCCCATTTCATTTGGAGCATGTGAATGTCATCCTTTTTCATATGAAAAGAGAAGGTGACCCATGTATATAATGTCACATTGTGAAATCTTTACTTGGTTTTGTTATAACCTCTGTAAATAGGATGCAAAAATTAAGTTAAGATTCAGATGACTATACCTTTGCAATAATGAAATACTAACGTATCTTTTTATACTTCAAATAGTTATTTCCAGTGGTAAAATAAAGCATATCCTATATAAGCTCCTTGAATCATGGAATAAAAAGTTAAGTCCAAGAACTATCTTATATCTGTATAAATTTAGTGTTAAAAATGATCTTAATTAGGGATCTTACTTGTGAGACCCAATGCCTATCCATGCAAAGGAGCTCATAGTTTCTTTCATAAATAAAAAGTGTATTTAATGCATATGTGTGGTTTTGAATGATGTCCTGACATGAGATGGAGCTTGCGGCCAGTGGGACTAAATTGCCTGGAAGTGCCAAACCACTGAAGCAAAGCCCTTTTAACAAGATGATCTATCATCCCATCAGTTTTTGTTTTGACAGTTACAGACCATGATAATGTCGAGTCTGGCATCGGGACATTCTATTTTGATCCCTAAATGAATTCTCCTATTTGTTACCCATAAAAAATTAGTTGTATAAAAAGGCAGCACTTCAATCAAAATTTCCAAAGTGTGCAGCATAGCCTGGCCCTGCTAAAAGAGGAAGGAAAACAGTCAGGAATTTCATGTCAGGATTAACGTGGGTCCAATGTGGTGAATCAGTCTGGAGTGGGCAGGAGAGGGAATGAGAAATGCTAGTTTTTCCTTTGATAATAATATTAAGTTATAGTTCATACTATGGAAACTACTCCAATTGACTCTGGTTGCAACTCCCAAGAAAACTTTATCATTCTGACTAAATATGCAGAGCCTGGCACATTTAGCAAGAGGTAAATATTTTTAAATCCGTAAATGGATTTGCTGGCAATAAAACACTCTTTTAATATAACTTAGGACATACACTAGCTTAATTAAGGTCAATTTATCACAAAAGTATTCTGCCCCTGGAGCCAGACAAGAGTTTTGGGAAAATTGGAGAAGGAAAGAACTGATGCGAAAATTGGTGGAACGCTATCTTCCAGATCAGCCAACAATTCCCAGAATTCCAGGTTGGGATAAAGAGCTTTCCAGCAAGGGATCTCTATGGCTTCCACCAGCATGTACTAAAGTATATTCAACCATAGTCATCATCCAGTATCCATTTATGTCCTAGAGGGACTGGTCTTATTCAGCCCTGCAGATGTTTATTGAGGACTTACTGTGCACCTAGCAATTTCTCATATCTTACCTTCATGTGACAGTCAAGAAAAGTCAAAAGCATGGCGGCCCCCAATCCCCCCTCAGACTATGCGTTGCCAGCCTCTCTCTTGAGTCCAATTTCCTTGTGCCTCAGGCGGGTCTAATTGTTTCTGTTTTTTAAGTTTTGCCCGGTTTCTAAGTCTTTGCCCACTCACTCAATATTGCCACCACAGTTAAAATCTCCTGCAGGCTGGTGGCTTCCTGGCCGGGATGGAGTAGGGGGATTGTGAAGTCAGTTTTTTCCTCTGGCTCCGGCCTGAGGTCAGCGAGCTGCCAGGCCCAAGGGAGACCAAGCCCACTGAGGGGGATTTCTCTCTCCACGCTCAGCGGCTCTCAGTCCCAGGGGAAGTCTCCCCTCTCGAGAGATGACTCAGTCCCCTCTATGAGTGATTCAGTCTCTACATTTGTAGCAAAGTTGATGGACCTCAAGGGTGTCATGTTAAGCAAAATAAGTCAGGCGGAGAAGCACAGATACTGTATGTTTACACTATTAGGTCTAACAGGAGAAACCTAACAGAGGACCATAGGGAGGGGAAGGGGGAAAGAGAGTTGGGGACACAAATAATGAGAGACTATAGAATACTGAAACCGAACAGAGGACTGAAGGGGGAGGGGGAGGGGATGTGGAGGGAAGGGGGTGATGGTCATGGAGGAGGGCACTTGTGGGGAGAAGCACTGGGTGTTATATGGAAACCAATTTGACAATAAACTATTATAAATTAAAAAAAAAAGAACAGTCAAAAGCAATAGTTGCATAATTATAACCTACCTTACTCATCAGGAACTTTAAAAAGCACATCAAATTTGTGGGAGACGGTAAAGTCCTGTATTTTTCTAAACAGAAATAGTATATTTCTTGGGGTGGATTATAAGAAGCTCCCCTGCTGGACAGGAGAAGCATTTTGCTTAACTTGCCTTTTAATTTATTTTAACTTTTATTGTAACTTCCACCAAAAATAAAAGTCAGACATATTATTCACTATAGTATTTCCCATGAAAATGTTTCTGTGGACTTCAAAGTGAGAAATTCCTTTTAAAATTTACCTTTTCTTAAGAAATTTGTGTGTTTCTCACTTCCTATTTAAGGAGAAATGTATAATTGATTCCTTCCATGTGGGCACAGACTAACAAGAACCCCAGCAGCAAAGTAAAAAAAAATGTTGCATTTCTCAAATTTTTCTTTTCTTTGAGCTTGGCTTTCTAGCAATTTTATATTTCAGTATAGTTTTATATTATAATATGTTTTCACAGTGGGTACTTTTGGCAAACACCCTATGTAGTTTCTAATGACTTGTTTTGGCTACATTGTATATATACATACATGTTTTTATTGGAAATTACCTCAATTTTTTTTTTTTTTGCAAATAGGTGAGATACAAATATAAATATACAAAGTAAAACACAATCTAATGTAAGCAATGACCACTGCCAAGCAAGCCCAGCCCATTTGGAGGATGTAAGATAGGAGCACAGGTAAAGGCCCATATGCCATATATCTAAACATTTGGTATTTGTGCTGCTGAAGTGAGCAACATATATCTAAACATTTAAAAGTCATGAGACATGAATCAAGCTAGTGAACATATATTTGTATATGTATATACATGTGTAAACACACATGTGGAGTCTTCTATCTTTACCATCATATTTTTATAACAATATATGTATATATAACTGAAAGTCTGCAAAATACAAAATAGAACTGAATTTAACTGTTCTTTTTGTTCTGTGTCTACACTTATGTTTATACAGTGTATAAACATATCAGTTTAATATTAGTTTAAAGTGTACAATGCAGTGATTCAACACTTCCATACATCATCCCATGTTCATCACAACAAGTGCACTCTTTAATGTTCATCACCTACTTAGCCCATTGCCCTACCCACCTCCCCTCTTAGTAATCATTAATTTGTTCTCCATAATCAGAATTTATCTCTTGATTTTCCTCTTTTTTCCCTCATGATCATTTATTTTGTTTCCTAAGTTCCACATATGAGTGAAATCATATGATAATTGCCTTTCTCTGAGTAATGTCATTGCAAATGGCAAGATTTTGCTCTTTTTATGGCTAAGTAATATTCCATCACACACACACACACACACACACACACACACACACACACACACATAACATCTTCTCTATCCATTCGTCAGTCAATATACATTTTTGGGCTGTTTCCATTTAAGTGGATTGTTAAGGCTGATGAATGGTGATGCTGACAGAGACCAGAGAAGACTGGATCCCAAGTGACTAAGGAAGTCTTCAACTCACTTATTTTGTTATTGATTTTGTCCTATTGGATGACCTCTACAATATGGGGCCCAAGGGAGGCACCCTGTTGCCTAGACAGAAGCCCTGCCCTTTACAATGCTACCAGTGACCCCACTGCTGTGTGGGAGGTGCCATAGAGCAGGCCTGCCTGAGTTAGCCACTCCTCCAACCCGCCTCATGGAGTGGCTTCATGGGTAAAGACAGTTATGGTATCAATTATAGTAGCAAGGTGTTGGATAAAGCTTAAATTGATTTTGGTTAAGGGTCTATATAAAAAATACACATAAATAGGATGGGGTTAGACTCCACTCTCCAAATCCCAAGCATCAGCAGAGCCCTGGAGTGGTACTAACCTCATCATGGTGGTGACCCTGGGAAGGTTCCTGGAATCTGAGGAATACTGAAGGAATACTTTTGCTTTAGCTCTCTATTATTTGAATATTTTCCTAAACTGTTTGTATCATTAGGTAAAATGAAATAAAACTATTGTGATATTCCCAAGGGCTAGGGGAATCTGTGACAGAAGCCTTAAAAGAGGCTTACAATTCCCAGGCACTATTTTTTTTTTTTTTTAACCAAGACTGTTTCCATTCAACCTCTCATCTCTTTTCTGCTCTTCTGTCTCTACCTGTTTCAGAAGCTGGGCTTTATCTCCCTTTGTGATTTGTCTCCTTGCCTCAAAACAAAACAAAACAAAACAAAAAACATTCCCTACAACCCTTTCTTTGTTTATTGTTATTCAGGAGGTGAAAGTTCTGGGGCCATTTCCTCATGGCTATCAGAATCCTGGCTCTGGATTTACAGGTTAAATCTAGGATAGGTAGCATTTTGGCTTAAGACTTTCGATTAATTAGTTGGTACTGATTCATGCTGTCTTCTGTCTCTAAGGTGCTTCTAGAATTCAGAGTGGCCAGCATGGGTTGCCCTCATTATTTAACAATTAAATTCTATGTAGCCTGGAAAAAGTCAAAACCCTCCCAACACATTTAATCACTCATGACCCCAGCATGCTCTGGGCAAGTGTAGAATAAAGCCCAATATCTGCATATTTTACACAGCAACTGGGAATATATAATCTGATTCCTTATTTAAGCAAAGGTATACATCTTACCAAAGCAGTTGTATAAAGTGAGAAGTGTAAAAGATCTTCTTGAGGATAAAGCTCAATATTTTCAGACAAATATCAGTAAACAAAACCCCTTTGTTTTATTCTCTTAAGAACACAGGAATCAAACAATCCTTGATTAATGTAGATAGTGTCTGTTTGGTCAAGGCATAACAAAGTCTCCTTCCATCAGATAAATGATGTCTGGAGCAGGCTGTTCACCAGATTTATCATTGACACTCAGGGGAAATGACCATTTCTTACAATATGCCCCCTTTAGCATGGATCTATATCCTGTGTTCCATTTAGAGACCCCACAGCTGCTGCCTAACACAGTTGCATTCCACTGCAGCTGGAGCCAGATAAGGCCAAATGTTATACATTCTAATTACTCAGATCGGTTAGCTGGTATTTAATGTGTTAAAGATATATCTGCAAAGTGAAAAACCAACAACTATGGGTGCCATGAGACCAAGATGCCTTTGTTATGAGGACAAATCTGTGTCTTACAATGACTCTACAGACAGGAGCCTGAGATGCATAATTTGGATCTATCTCCATTAAATACTCCTCTCCTCTGTCCCATAATGTAATTAACATTGCAGGTCTCAAGGCTCTTTTTTAAGAGAATTAGAAGCCATGAGTCATTTGGGCTTCATCGGAACAAGCTCTCCTAATGCAAAATGACTTAATCGCGTAGATTGATACCTGGCAGCATTCCAAGATACCAGGACCTAAAAGTCAGCACTTAATCTGATTTAGGGCCTCTTAAAATATTCTTCCAACCTGACTAAACATTGCTCTGGTCAAAAAGATTGAGAATTATTTTAGGAACCAACCATGACCTGAACTGTCTTAGCTGTGTTATTATTCCTTTAAAGTAATTGGATTTAATTTGGAAAACTGCACAAACAAACTAATGAAGTCTGACTATGCTAACTAAAGTCAGACTGAATGTGTAGAGCAAAGATAATACAAAAATAGAAATATTAAATAGATATGCTGTTGTTCTACTTTCTTGTTCTTAATGTCAGGATGTATTTATCCATGTAAGGGCATTTTCATGGTGATTTTAGTAACATTGAAAATAAAATATTATCAAGTATCCGAATAGTGTTCGAAGGGCTTGTGGAAGTTAGCTTATTAAAGGGGTAGCCTTTCAGATTGAAGAGTTGGTGTAGGTGGAACGTATTTAATGCTTAAAGTGTCTTCAGTGTGATGCTGCATTTACCTTGTTGTTTTGGGTCATAACACTCCTTTTTAACTTATCCCCAAGTTGAAGAAACATAATGTGAGATCAGTATGTCTCATGGTTAGTTTTGTCAGAACAGGACATGGGAAAATCTATAAAACAACTGAGCAAGGATGAAAATGAACAAACTGAAACAAAGCTCCAAGTTTCATTAAGAAATGGCAATGATATTCCAGATTTCAGGCTCTAATAATATTCATCAAGATTCTTAGTAGAACTTGTAAATGAGTATCTTTGCCCATGAAATTAGGTTTTCAATTTGAGTAGGATTTCGTAACTCCACAGCCATTTATTGAAGACCCACTATGTGCAAATTCCCCACTTATTCCCCTCAAGCAGACCCTTCCCCTGGATTCCATAGCGTCAGCTCTGACTCTCCTATATTCCCTTTGGGAAAATCTTTCTCATCTGCATGTAGAAACGTACAGAAAGAGCTTGTGTTAAAAGTGATGTATGGCATAGCAAACTCTTTATAGGCATTCATAAGGGAGAGGGGCAAAAATATATATCTCCAAATGTCTTATCTGTTGCTCCAGTTAATTTTTTTTTTTTTTGAGAAAACAACAACGGAGTTAAAATGCCAAACAAAAGAGATCCTTTCCACTGGCTTTCAGGCAATAGCCTCAAAGATCTGAACTGATACCAGATAAAGATTGTAAGATGAAAGCTTTTGGAAAATATGATGGATATTTTTGTTTTGGGTAGTTTCATCTGTAGCTGGGTCTGGTCTGTCCAACTCTTTACTTTCACTCTTTTAGTTTTTTTTTTTTTTTTTTTTTTTTTTTTTTTTTTTTTTTTTTTTTTTTTTTTTTTTTTTTTTTTTTTTTTTTTTTTTTTTTTTTTTTTTTTTTTTTTTTTTTACTGGTTTAATCCTTAGGTTGAACACAAAATCTCTTTCCTCCCTTTTTGTTTATCAGAGTTATTAACTGGGACTAGGTTTTTATTATAGGAAATAGAACTCTCTGGATTGAAAATTGTCATGATAATAATTCACATTAAAAGTGGAACATTAAACTAGCTAGCTATAGGACACTGGAATGTTCCTGAACTCCAGTTGATGGTACAATCATTTAATTAATCTTTAGTTGATTTATTGGACTATCATAAAATAGATACACACATATAAACACCAATTTTTAGTTGGAAGGGAACTTAGAAATTTAATGAAAACAGCCTGCCTCAAGAGATTGAGGCCCAAGGAATTAAATGACTTGCCAAGGCCACATTGCTATTTAGTATCAGTTCCAAGATTAAAGCCCCAAACTTCTTTTCCCTGCCTATTGTTCTTTGCTTGACATCCATTCTCTTTTACCTTAACAGTTAACAATATGTGTCCAGTTGTCGTGCTTGGAATTTAAATCAACCAGAAGCTATTAACAAGGAACTGGGGAGAGTGGTGAGTTTCAGAAGCTCTTGTGGCACTTCTAAAAACATGGTTGGCCCCCAGGCCCCAATCTCAAAGTTCTGGCCCAACTTGGCTGATTCTACCCTATAACTTCTATTTTTAACAGTTTAATGTGAGGCTAAGATTGCGAATCAGTGGACCACAGCATGCAAAGTTCCTAGTGTTTCATTAGTGTTCTAGTATCTACAAAAATTGAGCATTTGTGTATTAAATATATATACACATCTCCCTATATAAAGCAAGTTATAACTAAAGAGGTTACAAGGAGAATTCAGTTATTTTGAAAGGAAATAATACCACCCTCAAAAAGTGTTTATTAAACAAACAAGTTAATATGATTTGTTAGAAACTGAACATTCTCACTCTACTGATCTGTTGCCTAAACATATGCTTCATTATAAGCATCCCTGAATGTAGTGAAGTAAGGGTTAAATGATTTTTAAGAAGAGTGTTTAAGGAACAAAATGATGAATTTTTAGGGAAATGGCAGGTGGCAGTTTTGTAAATACCCTTTCATACATACTGGAAAACTGTCATGGTGCTGAAAACATAGATTGTCTCTTCTTACACTCTTTTCCTTTTCCCCTTTTCCCTTCAAAGCAATATCCTGGAACAGTTGGAGTAGGCACTGAAGCTGGGATAAATAACAAAATTAATTCCTGGACGCATATCAGAAGGCACTTGGTTTTTATCCAGGAAATATTTAGGAAGGCTTTTCTGATTTCTTATTTGGCACAAGAATGATTTATGCTGTTGTTTGTACAAAAGAAAAGGGAGTTAAGATGTGTAAGTTTGTCTTCAAGTGGTGTTAATTTCCATTTCAGTAGAGAAAGATCTTGAGAAGTTCCGTGAGGCAGAGAAAAAGAGTCATGGCAATCTTTACAAACAGCAAGTATGTGATTGAGAGCTGTGAATTTCTTTGCAGAATATTTGAAGAACCATTGGGATGTATGATGGGAGCAATGACATTCCTAAATAGCTCACAGTTCTTCAATTAGAGTAAGAGATCCATGTCATGGGTGTCTTTCTCATACTCCCATTGCTTTCCTCTCTCTCTCTTCTTCATCTACCAACCCTCATCCCATCTTCCTACCACCACTATTCAGGCCTCTCCCCTTGAGTATGATTTAAAGAGCTTGGTGGTTAGGATTTTCTTCACAATTATGTGAATTTCTAACTCAGGGCCAGATCTTGACATTGTGGCCTCTGCTCTACATCAGACCCAGAAGAAGTAGAAGCCAGACTGCCAAACTCCACATTGATGTGTGCTCAGTGAGACCACATCATTAGGAAAAGTATACTATAACTGTAAGCATGAACTCACTAAGCTCTAGTGAGAGCATATTCTCCTTATGGGAGTCATTGTAACAATCCAAACCTCAAAAAGATTTCAAATAAAATATGATTTTCTACTTGGTGGAGAGTAACAAAATTTGATTGCCCACCTTTTGCCCCTGAGCTCTGAGACTATGAAGTGGCTACTTCAACTCCTGTAACAGATTATTTTCTGAACAATTTGAATCAGTTTAGTTACTGCTCCTTCTTCTGCAAAAATAATTGTCAGTGGAGCTTCAGGATGTGCAATGGCTATAAGATTATACCCAAAGGAAATCTTGTGACTTCAAGATTAGCATGAAATAACAATTGCAGCAAATTATGTCTTAAGAGGTTGTGAATTTGTTTTCTAGCAAATGTTCTTGTGTCAGAAGATTTTGAGATGGGAAACAGTCTAGTTTGTGGTAACAGAGATTTATTTGAAAATACAATAATTTCCCAAATGATTAATCATCAATTAGTTAATTTTATGCATTGTTGCTTCTGACAGATGTTGTTGGTCTCTGAGGGCAAAGAAACTGATGAAAGTAGTAAAGTCAAGAACTATTTTTATGTGAATGCTTTAATGAAGTAGTTCAAGATCGGAAGGATGGAACCAAATGTGTCTGCTTTTCCTACTCAGAGGGCAGGGAGTGGTAATGACTAGGTCTGTGTCATTTGCAGGTGGGCCCACCACACTGTATTTAGAATAACACTGGTGATTAAGCAGATGTTAGTCACTTTTCTATTCATTTCAGCACGTATTTAATCAAGCACTGGCTTGTTTCCAGCACAGATCTAGCTACCTTCAACAGAGAGAGAGAGAAGGTTCTTTTGTGTTTTCTTTGAAGTAAGGTTATTGTAAAATGAACAGATACAAATTAACTAGAAAAAATCCCAAAGCACCAAATAAGCCAATCTGAGGAGTGAATGAGTTTAATATGGTACATGAATACAATTCAAAGTAGAGAAAAATGAGTACATTTTCTTTCACTATATTAAGTATTTAATGTATTAATAATCCCAAGGAAACTGTTGTTTAGATAAGATTGTATGAATAAGAATTTATAGCCACCAGAGCCTGTCATGGAATAAGCTGAGGGAAAGTGAGGATATAACAAATAAGTGACACAGACATCTTGTATTTCACATTTGGTATAGGTATTGGTTATTACCTTTTTTACTCTCTTCTCCTCCTCCCTCCCCAGTTAGCATTCAATAAATACTTATTGGGTTGACCAGAATTAAACTAAAGTAAGTGGTATTTCTCATACGTATAGGGATGAAACAAATACTGTAGATAAGAAAACTTTCTTTCTTTGATGTTTATTATTGGAAATTAAGCTAACATTGCTCTAATATGTATTCCTTTTATTTGGGAATTGCAATGTCTAACCAAGAAGTAGTAATTGCTCAATTTCAGTAAAACCTAATGGTGTGCTTGAGCATGACACAATGGTACATTAAATTTAATGTGCACATCAGAGACCCAGAAAGTAAACACTGAGCATGCATAAATCCTGTCTTGCTCATTACAAAAAAGTAAAACTAACAGCAATATTTACTTAAATCTATTATACTGTTTATTTATTTACATATATTTATTTAAAACTTCATTTATTTTGTGGAGGGGCAGAGAGAGAATCCCAAGAATCCACACTGTCAGTGCAAAGCCTGATGCAGGATTCGAACCCATGATCATGACCTGGGATTTGTCTTTCTCTGACTGACTTATTTTGCTTAGCATAATACATTCTAGTTTCATCTACATTGTTGCAAATGGCAAGATACCATTCTTTTTGATCACTGAGTAATCATTTGATCATTGTGTATATATACCTCATCTTCTTTATCCATTCATCAGTTGGTGAACATTTGGGCTCTTTCCATAATTTGACTATTGTTGATAGCACTGCTATAAACATTAGAGTGCATGTCCTCCTTGAATTCAGCATTTAAAAAATCCTTTTGATAAATAGTAGTGCAATTGCCAGGTCATAGGGTAATTCTATTTTTAATTTTTTGAGGAACCTTCATAGAGTACTCCACAGTGGCTACATCAGTTTGCATTCCCACCAACAATGCAAAAGGGTTCCACTTTCTCTGCATCTTTATCAATGTCTGATGTTTCCTGAGTTGTTAATTTTAGCCATTCTGACAGGTGTGAAGTGGTATCTCATTGTGGTTTTGATTTGTATTTCTCTGATGATGAGAAATGTTTCACATCTTTTCATGTGTCTGTTATCCATCTGGATGTCTTCTTTGGAAAAGTGTTCATGTCTTTTGGGAATTTCCTCACTAGCTTATGTAAGTTTTTCAGGTGTTGAGTTTGATAAGTTCTTTATAGATCTTGGATACTAACTCTTTATCTGATATGTCATTTGAAAATATCTTCTCTTTTTCCATTGGTTGCTTTTTAGTTTTGTTGATTGTTTTTGTTTGCTGTGCAGAAGATTTTTTTCTTGATGAGGTCCTAATTGTTCAGTTTTGCTTTTGTTCCCCTTGCTTTGTAGACATGTCGAGTAAGAGTTGCTGTGTCTTGCTGGTCCTTATGTTGAAATACAATAATTTGAGTAAGCGTGCTTCTACATTTAGCAGGAGATACTCTTAATACTTTTGGAATATGTATTACCTCTTGTATAAAACATTCCCTTGATAACAAACCCTAACATTCTTGGAGTTATCAATAATGTAAAATTATTTCCTCTATATTTTCTTCCATAGTTTGCCTTATTGTTTGTAATTTTCCATCCAAGGGAATGGAGATAGGATTTTTAAACCTAGAGTAGTGTATTTATTTTTCCAAACATAGTCCTATGTATTTGGTGAACTAACCATCCTTCAAGCAAAGAAAAGCAGAAGTATCTTTTATTGTGATCTTTTGCCGTTGTTTCCCTCTTTTTGTCTTCTTCATTATTTTCCATAATTTTATCTTCTATATCACTGATTTGCTGCTCTACTTTGTCCATCCTTGCAATCACAGCATTCATTTAAGATTACATCTCAGTTATAGCATTTTTAATTTTGGCCCTACTAGATTTTAGTTCTTCTATCTCCACAAAAGGGATTTTCTAATGTCTTATATGCTCTCTTCAACCTTAGCTAGTATTCTTATAATTGTGGTTTTAAATTCTACTTCAGACATCTTACTTATATCTGTGTTGATTAAGTCCCTAGCTATAATTTCTATATCTGTTCTTTATTTGGGGTGAATTTCTCCATCTTGTCATTTTGGAGAAAGAAAAATAATTAATAAAATAAGAATTAAAATTAAAAAATTAAAAACAGGGAGTGTCTGAGTGGCTCAGTCAGTTAAGCACTCAACATTGGCTCAGGTCATGATCTCACGGTTTGCGGGTTCAAGCCCTGTGTCAGGCTCTGTGCTGACAGTTCAGAGGCTGGAACCTACTTTGGATTCTGTGTTTCCCTCTCTCTCTCTATCCCTCCCCCACTCATATTCTGTCTCTCTCTCTCTCAAAAATAAAAACGTGAAAAGAATAAAATCAAAACAACAAAAAAGATCAAATAAAAGAAGCTAGATGCTAGGCGTGTTTCAGTCTGCTTGTTGAGAGAAGCTTGATAGAAACAAGAAAACAGCAAGGAAAAAAAGGCAAAAAATTTAAAAATTAAAAGAATTAAATTATTAAATAGAATGGAATTATAAAAAATAAAATAGAATAAAAAAATTAAAAAATGTTCTTTATGTATCCAAGAAAGAAAAATAAAAGTACAAAAGAAAAAAGAAAACATAAGGAAAACAGAAGCAATGAAAATGAACAAACAAGCAAACAGAATAAAACCTTAATGCAGTTACATCCTGTATCCCCTAGAACTGAAACTTTGCAGTATACTATAGTTCATAGGCTTAACAGGTGGAAGAGATTTCTGCTGGTCTTCCGGGGGATAGGCCTGGAGGGCACAGGTGGACAGGGCTTGGTGCAATAGCCCCATTCTCCACTTTGTGGCGCTGCTTAGCTCACTAGGATGAATCTGTGTGTGCGTGCACGAGTGCGCTTGAGAGGTGAAAATGGCTTCACCTGGCTCTCTCGTCTCTGACACAGGAATTTCGTAGTCTCACACACATGTAATCAAGCACCCCTCCTTTTTCTCAGGCGTCCATCTACTCCCTGCATCTGCCCTGTCCATGTCCAAGTTGTCCGCCTGCCAGGCAGTCCCTCCCTCCAGAGTTTTATTTCAGATGGGGCTGTGTCTCAAAAAACACTTCAGAGACCTCTGCAGCCTGGACCCATGCCAATTCTCTGGGGGAAGGTCTATCCTAGCAATGGCTGGGTACTGACTTGTCCCAGAAAACATTCCTGTAATTGCGCAGTGGCAAAGTTTCAGAGTTTATGGCAAATTACAACACACAGCCCCCATCAAGTTTCATGGCATTCTGGGCGCCTTTCTCCCAATACCAGCAAATGTGGCACCTCTATGGGATCTGCTGGGACCTTTGCCCATGCAAAGGATATATGGCCTCAACCAAATGCACTTTAAGCAGGGGAACTGCTTCTCCTTGTGTGGCCCCTCAGACCCCACTGGCCGTTGCTGGAGATTCACCCTGTTTCCTCACCAAAGCACTGCCAAGTGATGAGCTCTGACACTTTGGACTGCGCTCCACTGTTTATAGAATCCTGGACGTATTAAAACCTTCTTCTGCCTCCCCATTAATGATTTTGGGGAACAGATTTTTGTCTAGGCTCTTGCAAGTGTTTTCACTCTCTCTCCTTCTCTCCTGCTACTTTCTGGAGCAGTACTTTTTTTGTGCAATCCTGATATGCTGCACTCTCCCACTTTTCCTTTCTCTTTCTATCCTGTTTCTATGAAAATGGCTCCCTACCCTCCACAGCTCCACGGCTTTTCTCTCCCCCAATACACCTCTCTGCACCCCACACCTGCCAATTTCTCTGGTTCAAATTATGCAGATTGTTGTGTTAATCCTTAGATCAATTTCTTAGGTGTTCAAACTGGTTTGATGCTGACCTAGCTATGCTTCAGGAACAAGACAAGCTCAGTCTCCCCATTAATGATTTTGGGGAACAGATTTTCCACTCCAAAGCTTATTCCATTATATCTTGAATCTGGGTTGACCTTGTGAATTGCATTTGCAAAAAGAATGTGTCAGAATACAAAGTGCCAGTTTTTTTCGACTAGATCTCAGTAGGCTTTGAACGTTTTTAGTCTCTTGGAACCCTGCTGCCACCATATCAATCACCTGTGTTAACCTGCTAAATGATGACAGACATGTGGCTCAGTTACCACCACTGTCTCAAGCAGGCCACTGCCAGATGTGCAAGGCTTTCCTAGACCTGCCAGTTTTTAGATGGCCCACCAGCTGTCCATGAATGCATAAGGAAGCCCTTCTATGACCATCCAAACCTGGCACAAATCAGTAATACCCAGCTGACTCATAGACTCATGAGAAAATATAAATTCTCATTGTTTTGAGCCAGTAGGTTTGGGGATTTTTTTTAAAAAATCAAAAATAGTTAATTGATATAATCACATCCAGCATCTAGCAGGGCATACAGTAGGGACAAATATTGAATGAATCATGGAGCTCTCTAAGTCACATATTATAGAAATAATAAACTCTCCTATTGGAAATGTGAACACATATACAAACGCACAGAAAGTTACCTATTATATCAAAAAGTCTGAGCACCAGGTCTGCCTGAGGACTTCAGTGAATTCTCATAGCCTGTGCCCAGCCATCTGACTGCCTGGATGACTGTTGTGAGATTTGACCCCACAACATGAAATCAACAATATATAGATTTTATCTTTTAGATGTTGCTGTATTCTTTCCAGAACTAAACTTGATGAAAACTCCACTCCATTTATTTCTTCCCTGACAGTTGTGTCAAGCCCTGTCTAACATATCAAAGAATAAATATTAATAAAGTGAGATAAATGATTTAAAAAGAACCAGATGAAAATTCTAGATCTGAAAAGTAGAATAACCAGTGAAAAATTTACTAGGGAGTCTCAACAGTAGCTTTGAACTGGCAGAATAATTAGTAAATATAAAGATACATCAGTAGAGATGAAATAATATGACACAGAGAAAAAGGTTGAAAAAAGTGAACAGAGCCTCAGAAGAAATGTTACACAGCACTAAAAACACCAACATCTGCACAATGTAACAGAAAAAGAGGAGAGAAAGCAACAAAAAATATTTGAAGAAATAATGGCTGAAAGTTTCCCAAATTTAGCGAAAAACATTAATATACATATAAAGAGGTTGAACAAACTGCAATTAAAAGAAACATAAAAATATCTACACAGAAACATGTTATAGCAAAAATGTCAAAACCAGAGACAAAGGAGAAAAATCTTGAATATGGCAAGTGAAAATATGACTCCTCACTTACAGAGGAGCCCCAACAAAATGAGCCGCTGAGAGCTCAGCAGAAACAACAAAGAGCAAAGGCAGCAAGTTGCCACATTCAATGTGCTGAAAGGGGAAAAACCTGTCAGTCAGCAACCGTACATTCAGCAAAATGATCTTTCAAAAACTGTGGAGAAAAGACATCCCACGATAAGCAGAAATAGAGAATTTGTTATAAATAGGCATGCATTACAAGAAACACTATAGGAAGGTTTTTGTTTTGTTTTGCTTGTTGTTTGTTTTTCCTGGCTGAAAGCAAGTAACTACAGATAGTAATTCAAATGCACATGGAAAAACTAACATCTCTATTAAGGTAATCATATAATTCTATAAAAATAGAATAAATGCATATTTCTTCTTCTTTTTTCACCTTAACTTATATAAAAGCAATTATATAAAAATGCATAAAATTGTATGGTTGGGCTACAATATAGAGAACTGTTGTATATTTTCCAATAACAGAACAACAGAGATGAGTAGGAGCAGAGCTGTACAGAAGTGAGAAATGAAACCAGAGAGTACCTCAAACCCTCAGGAACAAATTAGGAGAACCATAAGTGACAAATGAGAAGGTAAATACAGTGAAATTTTGACAGGGTTTGTGTACTTACATACTCTGTAGGCCTGTCTCTGTAGACATTTCATGTCTCAGTACTTTAATAGATATGAAATGATATAAATAATAGCTACAATAGTATATTGATGGGTTTGTAAATATAGAGGTGTAGTGTGGATAACAGTAACATCACAAAAAGGGAAGAGAAGGAATAGAACTATATAGTCACATTTCTAGATCTTAATGAAATTAATTAATATAAATCTTAAATTGATTCTGATGAATAAAGATGTATATTATATCTTTAGAGCCAAAACGAAGAAAATAATTCAGAAAATATAGTGAAAAAACATTAGAGGAATTAAAATGTTACATTAGAAAATATTCACTTAATGCAAAAGAAAGCACAGAAGGAGAATTAGAGAAACAAAAAGACATGAGGCACTTAGAGAAAAATAAAATGGAAGACAAAATCTAACTCTGCCAACAATAATATTAAATGTGAATGTAAACAATCAAATCAAAAGACAGAGACTGGCAGGATAGATTAAAAATAACAAAACCATCTGTCTGCAAGTGTAACACTTAAGATACATTTTAGATACAAAGATACACACAGATTCAAAGTAAAAAGATGAAAAAGGTATATTGTAGCAATAAGTAGCTATAAGAATCCTTTAGTGGCTATATTAATATCTGACAAAACAAATTTTAAAAGAAAATATGTTACTAGAGGGAGAGAGACACATTTTACTACCATAAAAAGGTCAATCCATAAAAATACAATTACAAACATATATGAACCTACAAATAGAGCATCAAAATAAATGAAGTAAAAATCAGAATGGAAGGTAGACTATGCAATTACAGAATAACATATAAAGACTTCAAAACCCCAATTTTAGTAAAAGGTAGGAAAAATAAAAAGAAAATCAACAAAGAAATAGAGGGCTTGAATAATACTAGTAACTAGACACCTATGGAATATCACATCCAGTAGCAACAGAATACACATTCTTTTCCGGTAAACATGGAACATTCTCCAGAATAGATAACATGCTTTGCACAAAACAAGTCTCAATATATTTGTAAGGTTTGAAATGATGCCAAGTATTGTTTCAAACTATAATGAAATGAAATTAGAAATTAATAATAGAAAGAAATTGGGAAGTTCACAAAAATATGGAAATTAAACAACCCATTACTAAATAACCAGTGGGCCAAAGAAATCATAAAGAAAATTAGAAAATAATGCATGATTAAAGAAAATGGAGACCTAAGTTACCCAATTTCCTGAAATGCCACTAAACCAGTGCTTAAAGGGAAATTTATAGCTATTGACACTGGTAGAAGAAAAGGTTCATTATGTCTTTTCAAAAGACATAGAAGAAAGAACAAACTCAACCTAAAGCAGAGAGAAAGAAGAAAAAATTAAAGATTAATAACAGAAAGAATAGAAAAACATTAAATAAAAGTCAATGTAACCAAAAGTTGCTTCTTTGAAAAGATCATCAAAATGTTAGCTTAATGACAAAAGGGGTGAGTGGGGAAAGATAGAAAGAGAGAGGAAGAGATACAGAGATCGAACTACTAAATTCAGCAGTGAAAAGGAGTTATCTCACAGAAATTAGAAGGATTATAAGGGAACACTGTGAATAATGGCATGCCAATTAATTAGATAGTTTATATAAAATCAATGAATTTCTAGAAATACACAAAGTATTGGAGTTAATGCAAAGAGAAAGAAAATCTATGTGATTAGATTGGTTCGGGGCAAGATGACAGAGAAGTAGAAAGCTCTGTAATTTTCACCCGTCCACATCTATCACACTAAGAAGGACGGAAGCCACAATACTCTGATCCACAAGAGTGGGAGGAAAAGACACATAGTCCACAAAGAAGACAGTCTCATAGGGCTACCTCAAGAAACAAGCCAAAGTACACATGGTGGAGAGTCACAAATATCACTGAGTAGGAAAATAAAATAACCAAAGGACAACAAGAGAAACTGAGACACACCATTAAAAGAACACTTCCTGAACAGACAGACCCTGGACAGTCATTGAGCCTCCTTTAATATAGCAAATGCACAAGTACAGAGTGCATAATGAGCTTTTATAACCAACAAGAGACAGAGTGCTAGCCAAAATGACAAAACAGAAGAACTCTCCTCTAAAGAAATTCCAGGAAGAAGTCACAGCCACAGAACTGCTCAAAAAGGTATAAGCAACATAACAGCAAGGATTTAGAGCAATTGTCATAAAATTAATCACTGGGCTTGAAAAAAGCAGGGAAGTCATCAGAGAAACTATTGATTCAAAGACTAGGGACCCTCAAAATAGCTGTGATGAGTTAAAAATGCCATTAATGAGGTGCATAATAAAATGGAGGTAGCCACTGCACGGACTGAAGAGGCAGGGAGGAGAACAGGTGAATTAGAAGACGCAGTTATAGAAAAAGAAGAAGCTGAGAAAAAGAGAGAAAAATTGATCCAGGAGAATGAAAGGAGGATTCAAGAACAGAGAGATAGAATCAAATGGAACAATATCTGTATTATAGGAATTCCTGAAGAGGAAGAAAGAGAAAAAGGTCCTAAAGTGGTGCTTTATCAAATTGTAGCTGAGAACTTCCCCAATTTGGGGAAGGAAATAGACATTGAAATCCAAGAGGCACAGAGAATTCCCTAGGATATTACTTGAATTGACATTCAGCACGATACATCATAGTGAAACTGGCAAAATATAAGGATAAAGAGAGAATTCTGAAGCAGTTAGGGTTAAAAGGGTCCTAACATACAAAGAGAAACCTATCAGAATGGTTACAGACATATCTACTGAAACTTGGCAGGCCAGAAAGGAGTGGCAGGAAATCATCAATGTGATGAACAGAAAAGATATGCAGCCAAGAATCCTTTACCAACAAGCCTGTCATTCAAAATAGAAGAAGAGATAAAGATTTTCCAAAATAAACAAAAGTTGACAGAATTCATCACCACCAAACCAGCCCTACAAGAAATTCCAAGAGGGACTCTATGAAGGAAACGGTGCAAAGAATACAAGGTACCAGAGATACAAGCATGAACCCTACAGAGAACGCAATGACTCTAAACCCATATTTTTCAATAATACCACTGAATGTAAATGGACTGAATGCTCCAATCAGAAGTCACAGGGTAGCAGAATGGATTAAAAAAAAAAAACAAAATCCATCTATTTTCTGTCTTCAAGAGACTCATTTTAGACCTGAGGACACCTTCAGATTGAAAGGAAGGGGATGGAGAAATATCTATCATGTGACTGAAAGTCAAAAGAAAGCCAGAGTAGCCATACTTATATTGGACACCCTAGATTTTAAAGTAAAGGCAGTCACAAAAGATGAAGAAGGACATTGTGTAATAATTACAGGGTTTCTCCATCAAGAAAACTAACAATTATAAACATCTATGCACTGAATTCAGAAGCATCCAAATACATAAAACAATCACAAACAGAAACAATCTTATTGATAAGAATGTGCTAATTGCAGGGGATTTTAATATACCACTTACAGCAATGGACAGATCAACCAGACAGTAAATCACTAAAGAAATAATGGACCTGAAAGACACATTAGAACAGATGGATTTGACAGATATATTTAGAACTATACATCCTGAGACTAGGGAATTCACTTTCTTCTCGAGTGAGCATGGCACATTCTCCAAGTTAGATCACATATCGGGGCATAAAACAGCCCTCCATAAATATAAACAAATTGAGATCATACCATGCACACTTTCAGATCACAATGCTATGAAAGTTGAAATCAATCACAGGAAAAAGTCGGGGAAACCTCCAACAACATGGAAGTTAAAAACCACCTTACTAAAGAACAATTGGGCAAATCAGGCAATTATAGAAGAAATTAAAAAATATATGGCAACAAATGAAATGAAAATACAATAACCCAATCTCTCTGGGATGCAGCAAAGGCAGTCCTAAGAGGAAAGTATATTGCTATCCAGGCCTATTTCAACAAATGAGAAAAATCACAAATTCAAAATCTAACAGAGCACCTCAAGGATCTAGAAGGAGAGCAGCAAGAGCACCCCAAACTTAGCAGAAGAAGAGAAATAATAATAATATAAGGCATAAATACAGAATATAGAATCCACACACACAAAAAAGATGAACAGATCAATAAAACCAAGAGTTGTTTTTGGAAAAAATAAACAAAACCAATAAACCTCTAGCCAGGCTCCTCAGAAAGAAAAGGGAGAACACCAAAATAGACAAAATCATGAAGGGAAATGGATCTATTACAACAAGTCCCTCAGAAAGACAAACAATCATCAAGGAATACTATGAAAAATTATATGCCAACAAACTGGACAAGCTAGAAGAAATGGACAAATACCTAAATACACATGCACTACTACTAAAATTCAAATGGGAAGAGATAGAAAATCTGAACAGACCCATAACCAGTGAAGAAGTTGAATCAGTTATCAAAAATCTCCTAATGAATAAGAGCCCGGGGCCAGAAGGCTTCACTGGGGAGTTCTACCAGGCATTTAAATAAGAGTTAATACCCATTCTTCTCAAGCTATTCCAAAAAATAGAATTAGAATGAAAATTTCCGGACTCATTCTACAAAGTCAGCATCACTTTGATTCCCAATTCAGACAGAGACCCAACAACAACAACAACAAAAAAGAACTACTGGAGAATATCCTTAATGAATACAGAACAAAAATAGTCAACAAGATTCTAGCAAATCAAATTCAACAGCATATAAAAGGAATTATGCAACATGATCAAGTGGGATTCATTCCAGGGTTACAGGGCTGGTTCAATATTCGCCTATCCATCAGTGTGATACATCACATTAACATAAGAAAAGATAAAAACCATATGATCTCGTCAATAAATGCAGAAAAGGCATGTGACAAAATACAGCATCCTTTCTTAATAAAGATCCTTGAGAAAGTCGAGATACAAGGAACTTACTTAAACATCATAAAAGTCTTTTTAAAAAGCCCATTGCTAATAACATCCACAATGGGGAAAAACTGATAGCTTTCCCCTGAGATCAGGAACACAACAGGTATGTCCACTCTTACCACTGTTGTTTAACATAGTGCTGGAAGTCCTAGCATCAGACAACAAACAGAAATAAAAGGCATCAGAATTGGCAAAGAGGAAGTCAAATTTTCACTTCTCCCAGATGACATGATATTCTACATGGAAAACTCGACTGACTCCACCAGAAGCCTACTAGAATTGATCCATGAATTCAGAAAAGTGGCAGGGTACAAAATCAATGTACAGAAATCATTTGCATTTTTATACACCAATAATGAAGCAACAGAAAGGGAATTCAAGAAACCGATCCCATTCACGATTGCACAAAAAAACCCATAACATAGCTAGGAATAAACTTAACCAAAGATGTGAAAGGTCTGGATGATGAAAACTATAGAAAACTTAGGAAAGAAATTGAAGAAGACACAGAGAAATGGAAAAACATTCCATGTTCATGGATCGGAAGAATAAACCTTGTGAAAATGTCATTACGACCCAAAGCAATCTCCACTTTCAATGCAATCCCTATCAAAATTGCACCAGCATTCTTCTTAAAGCTAGAACAAACTCTCCTAAAATTCATATGGAACCACAAAAAAACCCAATAGCCAAAGAAATGTTGAAGAAGAAAACCAAAATGGGAGGCATCACAATCCCAGACTTTAGCCTCTACTACAAAGCTGTCAACATCAAGACAGAATGGTATTGGCACAAAAACAGACACATAAACCAATGGAATAGAATAGAGAACCCAGAATTGGGCCCACAAATGTACGACCAATTAATCTTTGACAAAGCAGGAAAGAGTATCCGGTGGAAGAAAGACTGCCTCTTTAGCAGGTGGTGCTGGGAGAACTGGACAGCAACATGGAAAAAAAAAAAAAAAGAAACTAGATCACTTTCTTACACCATAAACAAAAATAAACTCAAAATGGATGAACGATCTGAATATGAGACAGGAATCTATCAAAATCCTAGAGGAGAAAGCAGGAGACAACCTCTGTGACCTCAACCGCAGCAATTTCTTAACTTGACACATGTTCAAAGGCAAGGGAATCAAGAGCAAAAATGAACTATTGGGACCTCCTCAAGGTAAAAAGCTTCTACACTGCAAAGGTAACAGTCAATAAAATAATAGGCAACCGATGGAATGGGAAAAGATAGTTGCAAATGACATATCAGATAGAGGGTTAGTATCCAAAATCTACAAGGAACTCACCAAACAAATAACCCAGTGAAGAAATGGACAGAAGACATAAACAGACACTTTTCCAAAGAGGACATCCAGATGGCCAATAGACACATGAAACAATGCTCAGCATCACTCATCATCAGGGAAATATAAATCAAATCCACACTGAGATACCACCTTACACCGGTCAGAGTGGCTAAAATGAACAAATCAAGAGACTACAGATGCTGGCGAGGATGTGGCAAAACAGGCACCCTCCTACACTACTGATGGGAATGTAAACTAATTCAGCTGCTTTGGAAAACAGTGTGGAGGTTCCTCAAAAAATTAACAAGAGAATACCCCTATGACCCAGCAATAGCATTACTAGGGATTTGCCCAAGGGATACAGTAGTGCTGATGCATAGGGGCACATGTACCCCAATGTTCATAGCAGCATTTTCAACAACAGCCAAATCATGGAATGAACCTAAGTGTCCATCAACTGATGAATGGATCAAGAAGATGTGGTATATATACATACAATGGAATACTACATGGCAATGAGAAAGAATGTATCTGGCCATTTGTGGAAATGTAATGGACCTCGAGGGTGTCATGCTACGTGAAATAATCAGGCAGAGAGGGACAGATACCATATGTTTTCATTCATATATCTAACTGGAGAAACTTAACAGAAGACCATGGGGAGGGGAAAGGGGGGACAAAAGTTAGGGAGAGGGAAGCAGGCAAATCATGAGAGACTCTTGAATACTGAAAACAAACATAGGACTGGGGGGGATGAAGAAAGAGGTTAGGGGAGTGATGGACATGTAGGAGGGCACTTGTGGGGAAGAGCACTGGGTGTTATGTGGAAATTAACTTGACAACAAAGTATAAAAATTAAAAATTAAAAAAAAGAAAATCTATGTAGATCTCTCTATTCATGTAAATACTGCCAAAAGTACTGAAAGCAGGTACTCAGATACTTGCATATAAATATTCATAGTAGTATCAATTCTCATTAACCAAAAGGTGACAATAACTCAAATGTCCATGAAGAAATACATGGAATGAAAAAATTGTGGTATATATACATACATAATTGAATATTACTCAACCATAAAATGTATAAATGCGGGAACCCCAAAAACATTATGCTATTTGAAAGAAGTCAGACCTAAAAGATTACATATTGTACACTTCCATTTATACCAAATATCCAAAATAAGTAATTCCACAGAGACACCACACACTGGTGGCTGCCACGGGTTGGAGGATGGAGAGTAATTGCTTAATGGGTATGGAGTTTTATTTTGGGGTGATGAAAATATTTTAGAACTAGGGAGAGGAGGTAGTGCCACAACATTGTCAATCTACTAAATGCTGCTGAATTATTGACTTTAGAATATGTCATCTGGAGGTCCCTGGGTGGCTCAGTCGGTTGTGAATAATTGATTGGCCTCAGTATCCTTATGTGAAAGCTGAGAGTAGTAACAATCATATCTGCTCTATGTCCTTCCCTGTGCACCTTTAAAGATCAGATGAGGAAGGTACAGAGGAGGAAATTACTTCGTAACAGACTATATGAATGCAGTGTGTTATTCAGTGCTGTCTTATGACCCAATTCCAGAGGTTGCCATCTATTTATTTATTTAGTGAGCACGTGTGTCAGTAGGAGAGGGGCAGAGAGAGAAGGAGGGAGAAAATCCCAAGGAGGTTCTGACAGCACATCTCAACCTGAGGTTCAAGAGCTGACTCTGGAACTTAAGGGGGGCTTGGGTGGCTCAGTGGGTTAGGTCCTGAGTTCAAGCCTCACTCTGTGCTGACAGCTCAGATCCTGGAGTCTGCTTCAGATTCTGTGTCTCCCTCTCTCTGTGCCCCTCCCCCATTTCACAGTCTGTCTCTCTCAAAAATAAATAAACATTAAAAAATTTAAAAAAGTAAGAGTTGGATACTTAACTGACTGAGCCACCCAGGGGCCCTGGAGTTACTATTTAGACCACTGTTAATGCACCCCTGCTTGCAGCCAATTTGACCATTACTGAATTATATACTGTTACCAAAATGCAAATGTATCTTTAGTAATAAGTGAAATTTATATACTTTTTTATTTAGAAAATTTGAAGGCATTTGAAAACATAATTTTTTTTTAGAAAGATAAGTGTGAAGAATTTTTCAAGCCAACTCTTTTTTCAACTAGAAGCTTATTTTAAAGGATTCAGTACTGTTTTAGGGCATATCTGAATCTGGCAGCTTTTATGTTGGCATCTTTTATTTTCCTGGTTTCTACTACTTCTGCCACTAATTTATCATGATCTGTTTAATCTGTTTTCTCCTTTTAAAATGTGAATCAGGAGAGAAACAACAGACTCTTTGGCTTCAGCTGTAAATCTGAGCTTGCCAGGACAGGGTTAAGTTTCATGGGGGGGGTTCAGTTGTTATTTTACTTTTTCAATTTTGAAAAGCCCATGACTTTCCAACTCCTTATGTCAGAGCTGCTACAGTGCTAACGTATGGTTCGCTGTAGGCAGTGTAAGACTCTTTGCTTAGATGAACACCTGGTCCCACTCAGCTAGTGTGCAGACATCCACAGGTGGATCATATTAAGCCTACAGAGCCTGGGTTATTTATTGACAGACTAACAGGAATGATTTGGAGCTCAGAACAGCTTCCTCTAGGAAGGTCTAATGTACACCAATAAATCCCCAGTCTAAGCAATTCTGCCATTCAAGATATATAGTGTTGTTTGATTGTACACAGATTTACCCTATTAGGATACTTTATAAATACATTTGTTTATTTTATAGAATTAATGCATGTTAATTACAGGAAAAATCAGAAAATGCACATAAACTAATAAGATAATAAGACACTGTACCTTTCAGTTATCACACTGATATATTTACACATTCACACATTTTTAAATTGCACCATAACCAAGTTACTGTTTTGGAGAATACTTTTCTAAATCCAAAATACATAATTGACATTTTTTGTTCCATATTTTCAGGGTATTATTTTTAATGACCGTGCAACCTTCCAGTGTATGAATATGGGACACTTACTCAGATAATTCCCTGTTTTGATATATTTTGGTTATTTTTTGGACTTCCTTTAAAATGTAAATATTTATTTCATTCCAGGAATGATCTTAGACTAGAAATATTCATCGTGGGTGAATTTCATATCCCTCATCATTTAAAAATGATGACTCTTTACTTCAAATATCTCTAGCTTCCTCTTGAAGTGTAGTTCTTCTTTGAGGTGGATTTCTTCCACAGCGAGGACTCATTATAACTTTTATAACCTCGTTCTCCCTAACACATTGCCACTCTTCCTTCTCTGAGATTTTTTTTTTAACTTAGGCCTGAGAAACATGGGATGTATGGCTTGTTTCTGGTACTCATCTTGGGCAATATCTCCTGAGCTTCTTGGTAAGAATTACCTTGTAGGAAAAGAAAATTTAAAGATGTTTATGCAATTGGGGCATGTTGACAAGCAACACTTCATATATGCTCAGGTGCTTTTGAAAACTCATATTGGAAAGTTCATTCTTCATGGTTAACGAAAGCTAATGGTTTCCTCTAAGATTTGTGAAGGGATGGTTTGTTGACTTCCTTTTATTATAATGATACTGGAACTAATTCCCAGGAAAGGTGATTTGTGTTTTTATATTAGGATTTTCCTGGAAAATCCTGGAGCTTTATTTATTCAGAAGCATACCATTAAGTTAGTCCCCAAATATAGGTAAAGACAGCACAAAAAAACTGGGATATTATGCCTTGGTTTTACAGAATATGATAGAAGACACATAGCATGTTGAGTGCTCATATACTCATACACTTAAAGTCATGGTAAAATTAATAGAAGTTTTTACTAGTAGGGTCTCATAAATTACCTCGTGAACCCAGAGTTTTATAATAAAAAAAATCAAGTCCATACAATATTAAACAGTTACATCAAAGTCACATAAACTAATTAGAGCTAGTTTACTAAATCAGAATCAGTCTTTATTTTCTGTTTTCCATTTTTTTCCCATAAAATCCAGTTATAGACTACCATTTAATTCATACCACACTAAAGGTAGTTAATTGCCTCAAAGCCAAGGGAAGCTTTAGGAGGAAGTATAGCAAAACGGTCTTGGGAGCAGTGACTGAGTAATTGAGAGTGTGGACTCCAGAGCCCACCACTGAAAGCTGTGTAAAATGGAAGTAACAAAAGCAACGATAATAATATGATAATAATAAAAATAATAATTATTTTATAGTGTTGTGAGAATTAAGTATATTTAGCTCAATGCCTATTAGATTTGTTTGTGCTGCTATTTCTTTGTCAAGGTGGTGGGGATTAAAGGGTCTGAACTCATATGGCCATCAGTTACTAACTCTGTTCAGCTTGCCAGTTGTGTAACCTATGGGAAGTTACAAATTTCTGTAAGCATAATTTCTTCATCTCTAAACTTAGTACAATAATATATCTTAGTTAAATAATATCTCATAGGGTTGATAGGATTAAGTGGCATAATCCATGTAAAGTATTTACAAAAGTATCTTTCACATAGCAAATGTATTGTTATTAATATTATGACTGTCATTCATATTAACCTAAACATTTCTGAACCACTAATGAGTAAGATTACTCATTAGTCTTACATCCTACAATTTAGAAGTTGGTTACTGGCCAAATGACAGTTGAAGGCCATGTATAGTTGCCATAAAAAACAAGCTGAAAAGAGGCCATATGGTTGGCAAAATATATTGAATTTCTCTCCAGATCACCATGCCCAGAACTCTGCAAGTTCTAAGTGTGTAGAAATGTTTTCTTTCTGAGGATGATGATGCCTGTGGTATGTTAAGTTCATGGCCTTGCCAATGATATTTCTATGTTTAGAGAAAACATTAAAACAGATGAGTAGGTCCAAGGTTGATTTAATTTTACCAAATACTGGTATTCTGTCAAATAAATTCTGCAGCAATAAAACTAGTCTTGTTATTGTTAGCTGAATGGCGCTGAAACAATCAATCTCTTTAATTTGGCATAGATCCTATGCCTATGACTTTTAGAAACTAAGTCCCTTTTTTTCTCAGAATTTGAAGGACAAGAGATATAAATTCATGTGTTTTCTTCTCTCATGATTATGCTACCCACGAGGACCTGCTGGGGAATGGATAGCTTATTTGCCCTCCCTCCTACCTAATTTGAAATGTTCAAACATCAAAGGGTGAACATGATGCTTTAAGCATTTCTGGTCACAAAAAGAGGTGTCTGCTTGAAGCCTACTGTTGGGAAAGGTTTATCACCAGAATAAGTAATGTTTTAGCCAGGACAATCATTCCATGTTGCTTCTGGCTGCGAATTTTGATTAGATGTTAAGAGAATAGGATTTCATTAGCAACTTACCAGAGATGTTGTTATTCAATTGCTATAAAACCAAATAAGGTATTTTCTGGCTGAACATGATTGCCCCAGGTTTCTTTGTTCCTCTTTTTGACCCAAATGGTTGGTTGCTAGTACAATAAAAAATAATACCATTTGAGATATTTTAGTAGCAGACATGATTAGGCCATGAAGGTTATACGCTTACGTCATTAGATTTCCTTCTCGGCACTCGGCTCTGACCCTAGAATGACTGATTACATTACTGCACATTACTGGAAAAGACTCTTCCCTTGATTTATCATTGCATAATGAGTCCATTCCCTAGTTCTAGAAGAAATTATTCATCACAGCGTGTGCCTTTTTGGTTTCCTTGAGCGAGGTCAAAAGAGGGTCCTAGTGAAAGCTGAGCAAGACTGAATTCTTGATCATCCTCCAGGTTGTAACTTATTTCATTAAAACTCTTATTTCCCTTTACTTTTCTGTATTAAAACTTGCTTTGTAATAGTACTTCAGCAGCACATGCAGAAAATCCTTTGGAAGTGAAATTAGGTTTTATAAGCTCAGAGTCCACAAAGTGTATGCTTTATATAGAGTGGGGAAAGATATTATCTAACCTGAGTCTCTTTTCAGAGAGATATTTTGCTTATGTAGGTTGTAGTTGTATTACTGCAGTTAAAGAGTGGTTTCAAAATGTTTTTGTTTCTTAAGCTTTTATGGTTTTTTGGTTTATGAAAGCCACCTTTTGAGTTCATTTTGTTTTTCTCTTAAGTTGGTAGTGGGCAAGAAGTGTAATAAGGGGAATGACTGTTGATTTTGTTATGACATTCATTTCTACCTGTAAAAAAAGTCAAGGCAACCCAGTTACTTTGTCATAGCAATTAATCAGTCTGCTTTATGTGGCCAGCTCTAGAGGGGTATGCTCCAAGTTGGTATATGAAGACATGAGAAGAGCCTATCTGTTCTGACTCAGGAAGAGTTTCAACTAATCTAGTAATGGACAGACGTCTATCAATTTGATAAAGCAAAGTTGACACTGGAAGAAATCAATGGATATAAAAGAGAAACAATGGAGAAAATTGTAAATAAATAATGATAATAGGTAAGGTTTGTTGCAAACCTCCTGTGTGTCTACAGTGTATTAGATACTATGCTAAACATTTTACTTGCAATTTATCATATCACACAGTTCCAATATGAACATAACTTGACCACTTTGTGGAAATGACCATCTTGCTCTGTTCCAATCAATGAGTCTGCTGTGTTGTTTCATTGGTCTTCAATATCTCTCAGCCATGTTCTGTAGTGCTCCATGTAGATCACTTCCATGGATTGTTAGATTAATTCTTAAGTATTTTATGTTTTTTTTTTGCTACTACCATAAACCGATATTCTATTTTCAGTGTCTAATGTTTTATTTCATATATATATACACACATACAATAGAGTTTTCTATATTAACCCTGTTTCCAGTGGCCTTGCTCAATTCACTGTTAAATTTTGCATATATGTCAGCAAATTTGTAATGTAAATAAACATATTATCTGTAAATGGAGACAGTTTTACTTCTCATCTTCAGATTACATTGCATTTTAGTTTATTGTGTTATTTGGCATATCATTGTATATTATTATATTTCTGAGGGTAATTTTATCCCCCAGGGGACACTTGGAAATGTCTTATGTTTTGATTTTCACAACTTAGAGGAGTACTACTGGCATGCATGGTAGAAACCAAGGAAGCTACTAAACATGTACAGTAAATGATCTAGTAAAATATATTTGGTTTAGAAATTTTGTTTCTATGACTTTTTGGGAACATTGATTTGTAGTTTTCTTGTAATTTCATTGGTGATAGTATGTAGGTAATGTTCACTTCAGAAAAACAGGTGAGAAGTGTTCTATACTTTCCTATTTTCTGAAAGATTTTCAGTAGACTTGACATTATTTCTTAAGTTTTGATAAAATTCACTAGTGAAATCATCTAAGCCTGGAGTTTTATTACAGAATGTTTTTTTAAAATATTTATTTATTTTTGAGAGAGAGAGAGAGAGAGTACAAGCGGGAAAGGGGCAGAGAAGAGGGAGACACAGAATTTGAAGCAGGATCCAGGCTCTGAGCTGTCAGCACAGAGCCCAAGGTGGGGCTCAAACACATGGACTGTAAGATCATGACCTCAGCTGAAGTCAGAAGCTTAACTGACTGAGCCACCCAGGTTCCCCTTACAGAAAGTTTTTAGACTGGGAAAAAATTTCTTTAATAGATATAAAGCTATTCTATTTATTTTTATAATGCTTAAAACATTTTTAATGTTTATTTTTTAGAGTGAGAGAGAGAGAGACAGGGTGCAAGCAGAGAGGGGCAGAGAGGGAGACACAGAATCCAAAGTAGGCTCCAGACTCTGAGCTGTCAGCACAGAGCCCAATGTGGGGCTCAAAGCAATGAGCCATGAGATTATGACCTGACCCAAAGTCAGAGGCTGAACCAACTGAACCACCCAGACACCCCTATTTTTATAATGTTTTGATACTTTCTGTCTTTCAAAAGATTCATATAAGTTTTCAAATTTATTTGTTTAAGTTTCTTTTTTTTGTTATTGTTTAAGTTTCTTGATAATGTTCTCTTAATATCATTATGTATAGCTAAAACTCTCGTTTCACTCTTAATAGTGGTAATTTTTCATTTCATCTCTGTCTTTTTTCTTTGATCAGTCTAGCTAGGGGTTTATCAGCTTTGTTAATGGTTTCAAACTAAAGAGCTCTTGACTATAATTTTTGTTCTATCGGTTGCCTATTTTCAATTTCATCAATTGCTGGTCATGTATTCACTTTCATTTTTTTTGTTGTTGTTATTTTGGATTTATTTTGCTCATCATTTTATAACTTATTGGAGACTTAGGTAATTATATTTGGATATTCTTTTTGAATGTATTTTATCCCCTCTGAGCTATAGTTTTCTTTATTTTTCTTTTATAGTTTATTGTCAAGTTGGTTTCCATATGACACCCAGTCCTCAACCCTGCAAGTGCCTTCCTCCATGCCTAACACGTCCATCCCCTCACCCCCTCATCCATTAGCCCTCATTGTCTTCTCAGTATTCAAGAGTTTCTCATGGTTTGCCTCCCTCCCTCTCCCTGGCTATTTTCCACCTTCCCCTACCCCATGGTCCTCTGTTAAGTTTCTCTTGTTCTACTCATGAATGAAAACATGTTTAAGTAAGTTCCTTCTATTCCGACTTTCTTGAGGGTCTTTATTAAGAAAGGATGCTGTATTTTGTCAAATGCTTTTTCTGCGTCTATCAACAGAATCATATGGTTTTAATCTTTTCTTTTGTTACCATAATGTATCACATTGATGGATTTGTGAATATTGAAGCAGCCCTGTAGCCCTGGAATGAGTCTTACTTGATCAGGGTACATAATTCTTTTTATATGCTATTGAATTCGATTTGCAAGTATCTGGTTGAGTATTTTTTCATCTGTACAGCTGTATCTATACATGCTTTGGTATCTGGATGTGAGTGCTTTTAGTCTGAATTCTATTAATTTTTTGTAGGCAGGTATCCCAGCAATGAATTATCTCAATTTTTGGTTATATGGACATGTCTTAATTTATTTTTTATTTTTGATAGTTATGCTAGATATTGAATTCTTGATTAATATCATTTTTTCCTTTCATTAATGTGAATATGCCTTCCCACTGCTATAGGGGTCCCATTGCTTCTGATGAGAAGTCAACTGTTTATCTTATGAAGATTCCCTTTTATGTGATGAATTGTTTTTCTCTCACTGTTCACAAGATCCTCTTTGTTTTTTGCTTTCAATAGTTTGACAGTGGTGTGTCTAGAGGTAGATTTCTTTGAGGTTATCCTACTTGGAGATTTTGAGCTTTTTGGATGGGCAGACAGTGTTTTCATCAACTTGGAAAAGTTCGGGTCCATTTTTTCTTCCAGCATTCTGTCTATCTCATTCTCTCACTTTCTTTTTTTTCTTTACTTTTTTTTTTCCTAAGATTCCCATTATCATGTGCTAGTTCATTTCAAGGTATTCCACAGTTCTCGGAGACTGTTTATTTTTCTTCATTCTTTTTTCTTCTCTTCAGATTGGGTAATATCAACTGACTTATTTTCAAGCTTATTGATTCTTTTGCCACTCTGATCCTGCTGTTGAGTTTTGCTAGTAAGTTTTTCATTTTAGTAGTTAAACTTTTCAAGTTAAGAATTTCAATTTGTTTTTAAAATAAATTTTATCTTTATATTGATGTTCTTTAATTGATGAGATATCATTTTCACTTTACTTTTTTAGACATCATTTTCTTTAGTTCTTTGACTATATTTACAACAATTGATTTAAAATCTTTTTCTAGTATGTTCACTGTCTGGGCTTCCTGTTATTTTAAAAAGGGAGAGCATAAGTGGGGGACAGGCAGAGAGAGTGGAACAGAGGATCTGAAGCAAGCTCTGCATTGACAGTAGCAAACTCAATGCAGGGATCAAACTCACAGACCATGAGATCACAAGCCATGTGGTCACGACCTGAGCCAAAGTTGGATTCTCAACTGACTGAGTCACTCAGGCTTTCCTGTGCTTCCTCTTGGAAGCATTACATATTTTTTTTTCTCCCATAGGGGCCATACTTCTTTCTGCTTGGCATGTCTTATTTTTTATTGTTATTGTTAACAACTGGATGTTTCAGATAATATACCATCTCTATGGGAGAGCCTCCAAAGTTTTTGTTGGATCTTTTTGGTGTTTTTTTTTTCCCCTTGTTTCTATTTGTTTAGTGGCTTTCCTCAACTAATTTTGTAACATATGTATTCTTTGATGTTGGCAACCATTGAATTCTCTGATGTTAACATAGTGGTCAGCTAGGGCTACATGAAGATTTTCTTTAATGTTGTAAATAAATAGTTCTCACTTTGACTGTCAATTTGTATGTTTTGTTGTAGGTATTCTTTCAAAATTCTAGTAACATGGTTTACAACTCTGCCTTAGCCTTCACTTTCTGTTTGCACAGAGCCTCAAGCTCAGCCTGAGGTCGGAGGTTTGGGCCGTCTTGTGTATTTGGGAGCATGTGGACAGCTCTGCACATGCATGTGGCCTTCTAGATCCCAAGAACATGCCAGAGCTTTTCAAAGTTCCCCATGGACATCTCATTCCCCAATTTTTACATTTACTAAATTTTGTCAGTCTTTGATTAGTCTTAAATGATAACATCATTTTGGGCAGCTGTAATGCTAAATAATTGATAGATGCTCTGGGAGTACAGCTCATCACATTTATGGAGATCTAAATAAGGTAAAAATAAACACAGACATTGAGAATGAAGTTTTCAGGGAGCTGCCAGATTGAATAGTGAGCATTCTCTGGGGTGCGGATTTTTGGTGAATTTCAAATGTCTTATGCCCCTTCCAATCCTTGCTGAGCTATTGATTTTCCTGGAAGTTGCAAGTTCCTGTAGTTGCTAGGCTTCCAGTTTCACGGCTAGTTGGGGAGAGGAGGATAGGAACAGGATAACAGAATGCCAGAAAGCTCACAGGTTTTGTTGAGATTTGGTTGCCTTTTTTGAATAAAATCTCCTCAGATTGTTACAAGCCCTGGATTAATTTATGAAGTTACATAAATTTGATTTTTATAATTTCTCCAGTGTTCTCTTTGTTTTTATGAAGGGGCAGATATTTGGAGGTCTTTAATTTATTATTCCAGAAGTGCTCCTTGCCTTTGTTCTTGAAGGATATTTTTACTACTTATAGATTTCTGGGTTAAGTTTTTAAAAAAGATCTTTAAAGATATTGTTTCTTTGTGCTTTTACCTCCATAGTTTCTGAATAATAATATGTAGACTTTTGAATTGTTGTTTCTCTGTTTGTAATATTCTTTAAAAAAATTTTTTAGTCCTTATTTATTTTTGAGAGTGAGACAGAGAGAGACAGAGTCTGAGCAGGGAAGAGGCAGACACAGAATCTGAAACAAGCTCCAGGCTCCGAACTGTCAGTACAGAGCCTGATGCAGGGCTCGAACCCAGGAACTGAGAGATCATGATCAGAGATGAAGTTGGACACTTAACTGACTGAGTCACCCAGGTGCCCCTGTAATATTTTTTACTTATATTTTTCTTTATTTACTTTTTAACTGTTGTTTATGATGTACCTGTGCATTTTTTTTTTCAAATTTATCCTGATTATGTTTGGTTTAGATTCTGAAATTTATAAATTTATGTTGATCACAAAATTTGGGAATTTGTGACCATTGTTTTTTACTGTCGTTTTTTTTCCCTGTCTCACTATCTTTATCCCCTTTTGGGATTTCAACTGATCTGTAAGGCCTTTGAAAATTATCCCACTAATGGTTCAGATTTTGCTAATTAAAATTTTTTTCCCTCTCTCTTAAGAGTGGATGGTTTCTACTTATCTCTCTGATTCTTCACTGAGTCTCTTCTCAGTCATGTCCATTTCATTATTAAACACACCCGAGAGTTTAGAAAACTATCAGATACTGTAATTTTTAACACTAAAATTTCTGTTTGATTCTTTCTGTATCATTTAATTCTCTGTTGAAATTTTCTATTTTTTCATTTATTTGGAACATATTTTTCTTATTTCATTTGTATAGTTATAATAGCTCCTATAATTTCTTGTCTAATAATTCCAACATCAGCATCATCTCAGGCTTTACTATATTTATTAACTTTTCCTTTTGAATGGGTCACTTATTCCTTGATCATTCTGTTTAAGTAATTTTGGATTTAATTCCTGACTTTGTGAATGTAATGTAATATAATTATGGATTCTGTTATACTCTTTCAAAGATTAATAATTATTTTAAGAGGCAATTAATTTGGTTAAACACATACTAAACATGTAATGCCTGCAGGGGTGGGAAGGAAGTGGGAATTTCATATCTTAGACTAGCTCTTCATCTGTGGCTTAAAAATCAGCCAGAGACTTAGTCTGAACTTATACACAGACTTAGGAGCTCCCTTTCATTGGAAACTTAATCTTGTTCATCTAAGAATTTGTCACTTATCATTGTTAATGTGTGTATACACATACTTGTCTTCTGTTGTCTCCCTCCTACTTCTAGAACTCAGATGCCCCTTTGGCCCTTGCTAAAGTCCAAGACATGGGGTGTGGCTGGAACTTGAGCAATGTGGATTTGTAGAAGATCCCCTGTGAGGACAGCAGCTTGGTCTGGGGTAGCAAGAGGCGGGGGAATTGAGGTGAAATATGAGAAAGTTTACACTTTTAGTGTCTTAATACCCTTTATTTAGTTGGCATCAGTATTTATAGCCTGGGTATCAGAACATTATGCTTATGAATACTCTAAATATAGGAAGCACAGGGAGAATGGGCATCTCAGTGGGTAAGCACTGGTGATAGCTTGAATGTGAAAAACTGGTGGAGCTCTTGATGATTCTAAAAAATGAAATTCCCAAGTACAAAGCCTGAAGAGGCAAGGCTGAAGTAAAGAATATCTTCCTTTCTCTGCTTCAGCTCTTCTGCCATTTGGCTTGTTGCCAATACAAGAAACTTTGCCCACTTTAATTATGTAGGCTTGATCAATAATTTAAATAGATGTGCTACTGGCAATGTAATAATTTTAATGACTGACTTAAATCATTTAATATTGATCCTAAATTTCCTTATGTTTGACCATTTCCATATGGATGCTTGTTTCAAGAGAGTTAATATAGGCTCACAGCCAATCCTAGGGTGTAGCTTTATAAATACACATTGTATGTATATGTTATCTATGCATATACACATCAAAACATATATGTATTCATATGTGTATCAGAAACATGTGTGTGTGTATGTGTGTGTGTATAACTTGTTTTTCTAACAATTACTCAAAGAAGGATCTGATTATCGAAAAATGATAATCTGCTTCTCCCTGCCTTGAGATGCTTGTTACTTATGAGGATAGATGTTCCTCTATTTTTTTGAGTCAGAAAAATAATCAGACTACATTCTTATAATGGAGATTCAGTGACAAGATTGTACAAGATGAAGATGTTGCTTGCTTTTGTGCTGATCTGACCACATGTAAGAATTTCTTAGTAACATGATGCAAAACAGGTGTGGACAGACTAGGTGTTATTAGAGGAGAGAAAGTGAGGTAGGGATAAAACTCAGTACCAGAAGATTCTCAGGAATACACCAAAGTAAAAAGTTAAGTTTATTGACTTGTTACTGCCAGATAGCACATAAACCATGGGCATGTAACAATGGGACTAATGTATTGAAGGGATTGATTAGGTGTGTGCTGGGTGATCTGGGGGAAGCAAGGGTTGATTATTTAGATTGGGTTTTGCAGGGAGCAGATGCAGTTTGATGATCAGGGTATCTTTGAATCTTAAAACAAGTTTTATTGAGCTTTAATTCACATAATATACAATTCACCACGGAAAGTATGCAATTCCATGGTTTTTAACATATTGACAGTGAGAGACTGAAGATACAAATGGACCATAAACAAACCATATATAAACATAAAATTTTGACCCACAGTCAGCAACAACCATTCCGGGAGGTCAACTCATTATCTTCAGTAACTAGTCCAGGAGGCCAGTCTACTTTATCAGATTCATAGGAAATCAAACCATTATCTCTATCTAGCAGACAGTGCAGAAAGCCCAAATGGCCTGGACTTAATAAGTAACTGACAGCTTCTCTAGTTTTTGCCCCCCTGTTTCCAACTCAGGACCAATCAGACAAAGCCAAACATGCACCCTTAACCATTCACATAGTATGACCTATTTTTAGTTATCCCACCTAGAGCTGTCCCATGCCAATAGTCTCCACTTATGGCTTGTCATTCTTTTTCTTCATTAAACTTTCCCATTTCTCTGACTACTTTTGAGTCTCTGCTAAACACTAGTGATAATGGCTCCTTTGCTTTTCCAAGCTCAGAGTAAATATGCTTTCTTTGTTTCAATCTGGTTCATCTTCATTTACCTTCACAACGGATATTTGCATCCATCAACACAGTCCACTTTAGGACCTTTTCATTACATCCCCTAAGAAATCCTGTACTCTTAGTTATTATTTTCATACTTCAGTCTTGCCCAGTTCCTAAGCAATGATTAATCTACTTCATTCATTTCATGGCTGAATATTATTTTATTGTGTGGATAAACCACATTTTATTTATTCATTTGTCCTTTAATAGACTTTTTTATGCTATATGTATGATGCTATTATAAATATTGAGGTATCTTAATTTTATTTAGGAGCCAGAATGAATAATGTGGGGCTAGAGTTGTCCTTAATTAAAAAAAACAATAACCATTTATGTTTGCAGGGAGAGAGGAGGGTTTGGTTAGTTTGTGGTGCTTTAGAAGCCTTGTCTTTATGTTCAGACACAAATACAAAGTGGTCTTGTTTTTGTCTTTTTCCATCATGGTCACAGAGTGGCCTTGTCTGTGTATTGTTAGGATAGCTAATGTTTATAATGGAAGATGACAACCTGGCTCCTAGGTGCTAGCTTCCAAGACAGGTTTTCTCCTTTCTTGTCCTCAGAGGTGAGCATCTTGTATGCATGATATGAAAGGGATATGGAAATGTAAATAAAGACAATATAGATGATAATCCAGAGAAGATGTCAGTGAAAAATGAACACAGACACTGCACTATGAGAAAGAAAAACAGAGCTGTTTGATTCTGAAGTACATAACTAGGAACAGGGAAGTTTAAGTTGTGTGCAAGCTGATATCAGCTCATTATCTGGCAGGTCTGCTTAACAGCCTAACTGCCTGAAAATGGAGTTGGCTATCTTGAAAGCAAATTTCTTACCTCTTGTGTGTTTAAGTAGAAATGGGCTTTCCACTTGATGATTTTGCAAAAGGATTTTAGACAAATTGTAGAATCGTATCTCAAGAGCTCTTAAAAGATCTTACTAAATCTAAGTACTGTGAAGTTACTTCTCAAGAAGTGCCCCACACCTGGAAGCGTTACTCAGCTCCATTCTCCCTCATAGCAAAGGAAAGGCAGCCTTTGTTGATTGCTCACTGACTTAGACCATGTGGATTTAAAGCTAAATGAAATAGAATCAACCCTCACTTTTGTGCATGAGTACATTTTTTTCTTAATATTTTCTGACACATATTACAAGATATAAAAAGAGAAACACAGAGACAGAATACTTGAGAGAAGGTGAGCAACCTCTGCATATCCCTATCTGCTTGGGTGGTAGTTCTAGAGCAGCTGTTCAAGACAAATTGCTCAGGATTGTCACTTTCTTCTGGTTTCCATTATCTTCACCTATGCCGCCATTTACAAAACCTAGAGATACCTCAGTACGGCATTTCTTGTTTGTTTGTTTGTGTTTTTGAATAAATATTCTTTTTAGACTAGCTTAAAGAGAGTTTGACTGTTTACTTATTTGTTTTTCTGCATGACTGAATTGACCATTTGATTCACTTCATCTCATTTTCTAGGTCTTCCTTCACTTTCCACAAAGATGTACAAGCAAGATGAAAAGAAGACACAAACCATTGGGCAATTTTTTTCCTAATTCAAATATTATATCTGTGTTTTCCTCAATGCCACTCCAGTATGCCTTTTAACAAAAATGATGATTCTCCTTTGAATTGAGTTTTTCTATTTATATTAAAAATATTATTATACTTTCTTTAGATTGTGATTTTTAAAAGCACATTAACAATAGGCACTCAGGAAAACCTAGAGTTTTTATAATTCTGAAGAAGAATACAAATTTTTTCTCAGTCCAGCATTTTGGGTTCCCTATAGTCTCATCCCACCTTGTCTTTTTATACTACTAATAATGATGACAATGATGATGTTAATAACAAAATTTATTGTTTTTCATGTTCCAAGAACTATGAAACTCTTTACAAAGATGATCCATTAGAACTCTACAACATACAACAACATACAACAAATTAGGGAAGTTCTATTATATCTTTTTTTTACAGGTGAGGAAATTGAGGCTCAGATAAGTTAAATAATAAACTGCCCAAGAATACAGTTATTAAGTGGTAGATTTATATACAAATCCAGATATAGTTTTAAAATTTATTCTCTTCTTTCTTCCTTCCCTTCTTTCTTCTTTCCTTCCTTCCTTCCATTCCTTCCTTCCTTCCTTCCTTCCTTCCTTCCTTCCTTCCTTCCTTCCTTCTTTCTTTCTTCTTTAGTTACAATCTCTGTCTTCCAAGAATATTTTTCTCCAGTGCACGGTTACAGTTCCTCCAAACATTATAATCTCTTTGTTCTTTCTGTTTCTGTTCATGATCTGTCCACCATCTCTTCTCCATTCCACTAAGAAACTCCCTTTCCAATCTAGGGAAAGCATCAGGATAAATGTTATCTCTAGGAAAGGAGTCTTAGCAATTGACTGAAACAATCTCTGAAACATGATACATGGAAACCCATATGATTGAGATAGTGTAGGTGCAGAACCCCAGGCACCTGGGTGGCTCAGTCAGTTAAGTGTCCAACTTTAGCTCAGGTCATGATCTCACAGTTCATAAGTTCATGTCCCAAGTCCGGCTCTGTGCTGACAGCTCAGAGCCGGGGGCTATTCAGATTCTGTGTCTCCCTTTCTCTTTGCCTTTTCCCTGCTTGTGCTCTGTCTCTATATCTCTCAAAAGTAAATAAACATTAAAAAAAATTTTTTTTTCATAATATTTTATTGTCAAATTGTTTTCCATACAACACCCAGTGCTCTTCCCCTTAAGTGCCCTCCACCATCACCACCACCTCTTTTCCCCCCTCCCCCTTCCCCTTCAACTCTCAGTTCATTTTCAGCATTCAATAGTCTCTCAAGTTTTGCATCCCTCTCTCTCCCCAACTCTCTCTCCTTCCTCCGCTTCCCCTGGTTCTCCATTAGGTCTCTCCTGTTTTCCTGCTAGACCTATGAGTGCAAACATATG